>JALIZH010026929.1:0-26811 GCA_030522465.1 Rhipicephalus appendiculatus
ATGCGTACTTCAGATTCCATGAAATCAAAGTGAACCAAAAGTTGTACAGCGCATCACTGCCAATCAGATCAGTGAAGCTTTTAGACATGTTTTCAGGAATGAAAGTCGGCCATCTACGACAAATATACATTCACGGCCGCTGGATCAAAGCGCACACGGTGCGGCCTGTTGCGTGGAGCCGCCGTGCGTTGGCGAGGGAGGAGAGCGTCGTTTACAGTTCCGGCCGCAACTTTCGAGGGGGGCGCTAGTAGTGGGTGATCCTCCGACGAGGCGCGCTGTTGGGAGCGCGCCTTTCTTTTTGTTTTTACGCCGCGGAGGGAGGTTATGAGCTTGTAATAACGATAGTTGCGCGCCTTTTCTTTTTCTTTTTTAGAACAGCGTAGTGAGGTTACTAACTTGTAACCACGATAGTTGTATTGAATCTGATGTTCTGGGCCTCCTACAAACTGAAACGTAGGCTATTAGGGTAGTTACATCGGCAGCATGCCGAAGAACTGCTCCGTTCAACTGTGCGCATTGAACGCAAAGAAAAATCCCGATTTGTCAGTGAAGTGATGAAGCACATTGAAGTCAGGAGAAGTGAAAATCTGTGTAAACTACTTGCCTAAGCCCTGTTCCCAGATTTTGTAACGTGCCCTGCACTACGGTGTGGTTCAGGCAGCCCTCAGCACATGAAGCACATCTGTGATGTTTTTCTGAAACGGCTGCTTCGACCGCTGCTAGCCAACTAGACAGAGAACGTCAATGCAACTGTACAGCGTCTCGCAAGGCTGGCACACAAGCCCCTCTCCAGAAAGATGCTGCGCCTTTGAGGCCATGACGGCATGTCACCAAGTGCAATATTTTTTTGTTTTTGTTTTTTTTATTTTGCAATGCAAAATTTTTCTGCTGCGTTAGAAAACGCACGCATACTGGCGTTTCAGCGAGTATAGATTTTTGTTTGATAAAGATATGATTCATTTTATGCACAGAACCTTGTATTTTCATTTTTTTTCTGCATGCACGTTGTGCAATATTGAAATAGTACAAAAACAGTTTTGAAATTCAGATTGCTGAAAACATTGTGCGATATTCAAATAGCCCAAAAGCCCGCAAACACACGTTGAGGACATTTGTAAAAGTACTTAAAACACATACAATAATCCCGTGACGCGAGGAGTCCGCTACGGTGGTGCAGCTGTTACGGTGCTCGGCTACTGATCCGAAGGTCGCGGGTTCTATTCCGACCGCGGCGGTTGCATTTCGATGGAGACGAAGTGCTAGAGGCCCGTGTACTGTGCGAAGTCAGTGCACGTAAAAGAACACCAGATGGTAGAAATTTCCGGATTCCTCCACTACGGCGTCCCTCATAATCACATCGTGGTTTCGGGAAGTAAAACCCCAGATACTATTATTGTGACGCGATGACGGGACAGGCTTTTTCATTAACGCTTTATGCTTTTCGGGGTGAAGCTCCTTACGACCTAGTCTTGTCTTCCGTTGTGGTCGCGGTATAGAACCCTTGCTATAGTCGAAACTTATGCGAGACAAAAAAAGTCTTTACAATAGATTTCAACGTATAGACAAAGGTTAATTATAAGGTAAGAGATCGCTGTTCTCCGGTGAAAATAACCTCTCAAAAAAGAGTACTGATCAGTTGATCTCTACCAAAATGTGCCTAGATGTTCAGACTTTTCAGGGAAGCCTGTAACACAAAGGAACACGTCGAGCACTATTTGTCCCCACAAATTACCCGTATTAGAATGGTATCTTGCCACCGGCAAGATGGCGGGTTCTCGGATTCACTTTCAAGCCATATCCTCCACTTCAGCAATTTTCTAAATCCTCCTTGAATTGCCTAAGACGACTCGAAGGCAAAATAAATTTTCATTTCTATATACTCTTTATGTCACTCATTATACATTATATGGGGCAACGCTCGGGTAACGTACGGTTACTCAACGATGCGATACCCAGAGCTTCGCCCACTCGTTATGATTCACTTCATGGAGATGCGTGAATTTTTTTTAACATATCGTCAAAGTTGGCTGTCGACGAAATGGGCGTGCTTAGTCAAAACAATTCCGTATCCCCGTGGGAAAACAAAACCATTTGCATCGGAGAAAAGGTCCTATTGTGGCATCAAAGAATGCACTAGCTGAGCGGACACCAAACTCGACGAGTCCGCTTGCAGTGCTGCGAAGTAGACACAACGAGCCTGCGAGCGCCTGACACGCACCGCATCCCCGGCGCAAACCGTCATTGACCGGTGGCGCTGCGGCGGCAGTAAAACGAACTAGGCCTCTCCCGCTGTTTTCGGCGCACGCAGCAGGCCGCACCTCGTGCGCGTTGATCCAGCGGCCGTGATACATTATAAGTATAGAAAGAACAATTATATAGTATAAATCATCTATGTGTGGTTTCCTGTAATATGCCTATGCCAGTGTAACAAAAATAACGTTACAAAAAAAAAAAAAAAAAAAAAAAAAAAAAAAAAAAAAAAAAAAAAACAACCTGAGGGCCATACAGCAGACCCTAATCACAAAGATAGTCAAACCTTTTTCAGACAGTGCCTATTAGTGTACAAAGTCTTAATGTCTAAATCTTTCAAGGATTTAGAAGCCTCGACGACTTGTCCAATATTTCTAAATAAAACAAAAATCAAAGGACGGAAGAATACAAAAAAATAACAGACGGAAAAGGGAGTGCTGGATTGTTCTGCTGCCGGACCATCGGAGGAAACCTCCACCATGGTTGGCTTAAACAGAAGGCCCGACACACAGAACACCAATGAAAGTAATGGATGAAAAAAAAAAAAAAAAAAAAGCAAATAGGAGGATAAAGAACACGAAGAGAAGTAGAAAAAATGTGGCACGATTGTGTTGGCGATTGCATGATTGTGTTGTGGTGTGACGTTGGCGTGAATGGTTCCTTCTTCCTTCTGTTTGTGCAAAGGTGTTTATATATAACGTGTCAGAGCTGTTTCATAAAACAACCGGTGCCCTGTGACTGCAGTAGCAGCAACATTTCACTTATTATACCACGACTAGCACCATGATGATCCTCTATTCTTCCCCTTGTAGCAGGCCAAGAGCGAGTAAGCCTGCTGGCCTATGTTTTAAACCATTGCAAGTCAACAACGTAATGAGTTCAGAAGGCTCAAGACACTAGCGACCATTGCCTCAGCAATTGAGGTGGGTCTGAACTGCACACATGTATAAATGAAAACCAATACAGCAGATACACAAGAAACTGCAAAGCACTGCTAGAAATGTAAAGTGAACGAAATAAGAGGTGGCTACGAGAGGCAGTGCATCCTCATGGGACACCGAGGAGAGACTCGTCACATTAACTGCGCAAGGAGGTTACTTCTTAGTGTTAGGTGGTTCTGGCAAGTGCCAAGGTCAGCACCAGCACTTGGGAAGATGCAAGCATCTCTTCACTGATGTGATGACAATGCTGTCATTGATAGGCAACATCTCCCGCCGCTGAACTTTTGAACACTGACTAGGCAAACAGCAGCAAACCCACTAGCAAACTTGTGCCTTCAGCACACACCAAACTAAACAGCTAGCACAGAGTTTCAGGGTCGATGGATTGTGTACAACGTCCCTGACACATCAATAAGGTAACACCAGAATAAACAGCAGAGATGTAGCAGCGCAAGAGTTGCAGGCCACCAACGGACCAACCAAGTCAAAACAACATTCTTACTGCAGGAAGTTCTGGAAGGTTTGAAGTTGAGCGCAGTCATTATAATGACTGGTATGTCGGTCGCCCACAGAAAATGAATCTCGCAGTGGGCTGTTAACTGCATTGTGCAACTTCGAACATCAGATGGGTCTCTGTCAGTGCCATTCGTGTGGCCAAATATGGTTGTGAACTTCGACATGCAGGAAAGGTGGCAACTCTCATTGCAACCAAGAGGATGTTAAGTGGCTCACTGAATTGACAAGAATATTGAAGTCTGCCAGGACAGTAAATGAAAAGCCCTCGACACAATGACAAAAATGGCACACAGCGTGATTACCTCATGGCCGAAAATGCCACAGGGCACCTGCACAGGCCTCTGCTTCTTGACTGCCACAAACTATCAATGAACTGCTTCAAAACGATGCCAGCTATGGTGTTAAACGTGTCAGTCATGACGTCATGGTTTGGATGTCCAAGCAGTCTGGTGGCAGTGAGTGCACACAACTCTGGAGAACGCTTGAGCAAGCCTTATCAGTTTGAACACCTGCCAACAAGGAGACTTGAAATTTGGGAGATTTGTTAAGCAAGGTGTAAGATGCGACCAAAGAAAAGTGGCATATGTAATAATCTACTGCTTTTTTCGCGATTGCCAGTAAAGTTTACAGACATCAAAGATCATACTGCTGCTCACCATTAAGGGCACTTGCACACCCGTGCAGTCTTCTGTGTCTTGTAACAGCTAGTTTCCCCTTGCCAATCTCGATGCGCTTTTTTTGCATGGCATCATTGTACTGTACATTGTACTGTACAGTGTACTGTACATTGTACTGTACAGTGTACTGTACATTGTACTGTACATTGTACACCATTGTACACCATTGTACATTAGAACGACAGTGCTCAACAGGGACCGCCACAAGTTCCAGGACAGCCGCGGGTGGTGCAAGTGGCGGTGCTGAGCAGCACGGAACTGGCAGTCTCATGGAAGCCGCCGTCAAGCGGGACCCAAACCAGCCTATCCGCGGCTACGACATCTTTGTGAAGGTAAGGAGATGCAATTCACTTACGACTATCTATGATGACCCTTTGTGGATGCGGGCTTTGAGAGAAACCTGAGCAACGTGAGCAGAGAAGGTCCTGAGCCACCACTGAGGCCCTCCCCATGCAGGTAGAAGAAACACGCTTGGTCGTATGCCTCAGTTTCTGTGCTGTGTGCAGTCTTGGGCAGTAACGAGTTACCGGTAATGCATTACCAGTAACTAGTTACTTCTTTTCAGTAACTTGTAACTGTAACTAGTTACTTTTAAAGGGACTGTCTACTATCCTTCATCTCTTTTCTGTTTGAGCTGCGAGGAAGGTCAAGTTGAGAACTGGTCCGCAGTCAATGTAGAATTCAAAAGTGCTAAAAAAGTCCGACACAAACCCTACCTAGAGGCAGAGCATCAGCCTCGCATGCAAGAGGTCCGTGGTTAGAATCCCGGTGCCGGACTGGATTCCGCATGATGATGGAATTGCACGGCCTGGGATGAGGCCTCACTGCCGACCACAGCCAGTAATGCACTCCTACACCACAGCAGGATTGGCCACCCTGGTGCAGTACTTGGCCACTACCTCCCACATGAATACATTAATTAACCTTCGGCCCTCAGTCCCCAGCAGCTGCGAAGCAACTGACCAAGGTGGCGGTCAGACCTGCGACGCAGCGGAGGGTGCTAAGAATCTCTGGGTCCAGATAGGCTGCCATTGGAATATGAACTTGGCTATGTTTAACGCTAGAACGTTATCTAGTGAGGCGAGTCTAGCTGTGCTATTCGAGGAATTAGAGGGTGTTAAATGGGATGTAATAGGGCTCAGCGAAGTTAGGAGGACACATGAGGCTTATACACTGCTGAAGAATGGACACGTCTTATGCAATCAGGGCTTAGTTGACAGGAGAGAACTAGGAGTGGGGTTCCTTATCCATAAAAAATATAGCTGGCAACATAGAGGAATACTATAGTATTAGTGAGAGGGTGGCAAGTATCGTTATTAAGTTTAATAAGAGGTATAAGATGAAGGTAGTACAGGCCTACACGCCTACATGCAGCCATGATGATCATTTGGTTGAACGCTTCTATGAAGACGAATCAGCAATGAGTAAGGTAAAGACACAGTATACTGTACTGATGGGCGACTTTAATGCCAAGGTAGGCAAGAAGCAGGCTGGAGACCATGCTGTGGGGGAATATGGCGTCGGCTCTAGCAATGCCAGCGGAGAGTTACTAGTAGAGTTCGCAGAATGCAATAATTTACGGATCTTGAATACCTTCTACAGAAAATGGGCTAAGCGTAAGTGGACTTGGAGGAGTCCTAATGGCGAAACTAAAAATGAAATAGACTTCATTCTGCGTGCACACCCGTGCATTGTACAGGATGTGGAAGTAGTTGGCAAGATCCGATGCAGTGATCATAGAATGGTAAGGTCTTGAATTCGCCTAGACTTGAGAAAGGAACGGCAGAAACTGATACGCAAGAAGCAATTAATGAGCTAGCACTGAAAGGGAAAGTACAGGAATTCAGAGTTTTGCTTCAGAATAGATTCGAGGCTCTAACCGAGGAAACCGACGTTAGCGTGGATGCAATGAACGATAATCTGACTAGTATCATTACGGAGTGTGCAATGGAAATCGGGGGTACAGTCATTAGACAGGACACTGGCAAGCTGTCCCTGGAGACAAAAAACCTCATTAAGAGACGTCGAACCATGAAAGCCTCAAATGCAACAGACAAAATAGAGTTGGCGGAGCTTTCGAGGTTAATCAACAGGCGTAAGGTAGCCGACATAAGAAGGTATAACATGGAGACAACTGAGCATGCTGTAAAGAGCGGAAGAAGCCTAAATGCTGTGAAGGCAAAACTGTGGATAGGCAAAAAATTAGATGTATGCATTAAGGGACAAGGAAGGCAAGGTCTCAACCAATATGGATAGGAGTTCTACAGAGAACTGTACAGCAGCCGAGACAATCGTAAGAAGCAGTAATAGCCCAGAGGAATTTGACATCCCACCAGTAACGACAGGGGAAGTAAAGAAAGCTCTAGAGGGAATGCAAAGAGGCAAAGCCGCTGGCGAGGATAAGGTAACATCAGACCTGTTGAAAGACAGTAGAGAGATTGTGTTAGAAAAACTGGCCACCCTGTATACAAAGTGTCTCTAGATGGGGAGGGTACCAGAATCTTGCCTTTACCGAGCTTAGTTCGGCAGCGGTGTGTTCCCTGGAAGCAACTAAACCCGCCTCTTGCATATTTGCAGGTGAGAATAGTGCTCTTTTCGTATTGCCTGCTTCTAAAACACCACTGCCGAACACAGCCTTTGAGTTTTGTTTCTGGTACTCGTGGGTTGTACATTGTGAACTATGTCTAAAGAAAGCGAAGATATTGTGAAGCAGTTTGAGGAATTCCATAGAGTACTTGGCCTTGAAATTCGTTCTCACAAGGAGAGCATAAAGTGTTGTTCGGACAAAAGTGACAGCGTCTCTGAAATTCAGAGAGATATTAAGGAGCTTAAGCTAGACATGAAGAAGCTCATGGAAAAAAAATGTACAGCTTGAGCACGCAAACCAGAGACTGCAGGCTAGGATTGACGAACTTGTGCAGTACCAGAGGTTGAACAACATTCAGGTGAAGGGTCTGCCTGACGGTTGTAATGCAACTGCAGCTATCAAGGCTGTTGGCTTGAATTTGGGCAAAACCATTGATGACTTGGATGCATAGGTCGGCAAACTCACTCATGAGTCGACTCCACTCAGACTCACTCAGACTCAGATGAGGCGTGAGTGTGAGTCTGAGTGAGTCCGGCTGAATTATACTTAGGTGAGTCTGAGTCCGAGTGAGTCCGCTTGAGGAAAATTTTGGTGAGTCTGAGTTCGAGTGAGTCCGGCTGAGTTATACTTTGGTGAGTCTGAGTCCGAGTGAGTCCGGCTGAGTTATACTTAGATGAGTCTGAGTCGGAGTGAGTCTCCTTGAGGAAAATTTTTGTGAGTCTGAGTCCAGTGAGTCTGGATGACGAAAACACCGGTGAGCCTGAGTCCGAGTGAGTTTGGTTGGAGAGAAATTTCGTGAGTCTGAGTCCGAGTGAGTCTGCTTCAGCAAAATTTTGGTGAGTCTGAGTCCGAGTGAGTCCGGTTGAAGAAAATATTAATGAGTCTGAGTTCGAGTGAGTTCGCTTCAGCAGAATTTTGGTTAGCCTGGTTCCTAGTGAGTGCTGAGCGAAAAACGTTTATTGAATGAGTCTGCGTGGGCTCTATTTATTTTGCCGACCTATGGTTACAAATATTTATAGCCTCCTTTTATGGCGTGCCTTGTAATCGTATAGATGTACCGTCTTGTAAAGCCCTAGAAATTATTTTTCAAGTTATCAAGCTGTCCATGCCCTCATACACGAGGGCATGTAAGTGGGCTGTGTAGCATGTTCTGACACATGTACAACTCCAGGCCACTTTTATTATGCGATATCGTGATCCACATTGATTTTTATCTACAATTGTGTACCTAATCAACGGAGAATGAGTGCAATGTTCGAGCTTCGTCATTCATGCGGATTCCAATACGACAAAGCAGCACGATTCGCGAGCATAGAGCGCCCCTTCGCTCACTGTTGCATTGAACCGCTTGTGTCTTTAGATGCCGCTTCGGTTTTTCCATGAATAAATGTGGCGATTGGGAAATTTTTGAGCGCCAAACAAGACATTCGCAAGTACGAGAGAGACAGGACGGGCGCTTTTGAATGCCTCGTGAATGCATTGTTTCGCGCTCAAAAATTTCCCAGTAGCTATGCACCATCTAACCGAATTTCAAGCTTTGTTAAAAATGTAGCGACGACACAGACCATCGGCTTTCTTCATGTCATTCGCTACCAGTTAAACAGCGGCTGCGTTATTTGAAGTGGCTAGATAAAGCTTGGCCCCGTGGTACCTCGAAAGTTGTAGCGACCGGATTTCAAGGAGGAAGGGGGTAGAAACGCACCATTCATGCCATACGCGACGCTTCATCACTTGCAAAAACAAATTTCTTCGGGCTGCAATGTGGTCAAAGAATTATGTTACCTCTCGGCAATTCAAAAAGCTTTTTAAACTTTAATGACCTCTTCGAATTCTAGACTCTCTTTGGGAGATATTGCTGCCATATTTTCCCAGCACGCCTGCAGTTCAGTCCTTGCCGACTCAAGCAAAACCCGTTTTTTTTTCGTATTTTTTTTCTTTTCTTTCCTATTCAAACACCTTTCCATTCATAGACAGCGTTGACGCGCCGAAGCACTTTCGGTGGTCCCTCAGCCGTCATTGTGTTCGTCCAAGCCACACGGCAAAAAGCTTCATGGCACGGGCGTTTCCCAGGCTCGTTTCCCGTACCTTGCTTTCGAGCTCCAAAAGCCCCCCAAGGAATGCAAGGAAAGTACAAAACGAAGCAACGAGCTCGACACTCTAGGCTTGGGGCCTGCAACACAAATATCTCAATTCTTTCAAAAGTGAACATTCGGCAGAAGTCTGTCTGGTTGGGATAACAGAAAACTGGAGGAAAGAGAAAACTCCAGCCAAAATTTATTTCAAGAAACCGCGCCGTTTCGAAGCATGATCGGCTTCTTGTTCAGGGGTGAGAAGGCCCGAGATGTGCAACTCCTTCTTGCCAAGCGGGATTGTTTGCCGTGAGTCGTCGCAAGCCCTGGCAGTAGAGGTAGGGCAGTGCCGCCGTGGTGTGGTCGATGTTTACCGCTGTCTGCTCAATGTAACAGGAATCGAGGAGGGGCCGCCGGCGAAGGTTCCTTTCTTTTTCCAAAATCACCGCGCCGTCGGGACTGGTATGGTGGTCAAACCGCTAGCAGTGCTCTGTCACTTCGCTCCGTCCACTGTTCAAGTGACGGAGGTCATTCTTGTGCTGCCGCATTCTTTCATGGAAGTTCTTTGTTCCTCAATGTAGGAAGCAGAACAGTCGGCGCACGTGATCCGGTACACGACGCACTGCGCTTTTTCCGCAGATGCGCTTTCTTTGGGCCGAGGGATGAAACTGCCGATGGTGGTGGATGGCTTGTGGGAAAAGTCGACCCCTGCCTTTCTTAGTATACGGGCTATTGCTTCGCTGGCGCCCGCAATGTAAGGGATCGACACGCGGCGTCGTTGCGGCGCCGTTGGTGTCACGTTTCCCCCGTCTTTTCTCTTACGGAGGGCTCTGCGAATAAACGCCTTTGTGCAGCCGTTGGTGCAGAGGTCACGAATTATTGTCTTCCTTTCTTCTATCCCCTGCTGGGGTGACGATTGGTGATTTTGGTTGGAGTTTTACATTTAAACTCGTGACGCAGCGGGTGGTTGGTTGTTTACACAATAAACGAAGGCACGTTTCGCTGCAGTGGCGCGATAGGAACTTTAAAATCGATTTTAAATACGTCCTAGGCTATATTATTTGTTGATATTTCGTAGGCGATACGCGTGTGTAAACACAAATCTATCCCACATATTATCTAGCCTTCAAAATTTTGTTTCATAACTTCAATGGGAAGATAGAAGGGGGGGGGGGGAGTATGCGCTGGTATGAAGATAAGAAGCGGTCTCATAAATATATGAGACTCGAGCACTGCTCTCCATCCCTTAACCCCCCTCCCTGCATCTTTCAAGAATGTAGTCTTTGAAGCAGGAAAGAAAAAAAAAAAGCGCATGTCCTGCCTTCATCTCACTCATTTTGTATTCGTTGTAGCACTGGCTTTCGATCATAAGTCGCTGAGCAGTGTCCCCTCATGGGAGACAAATTAGCGCATTTCTCATATGTTTCATGAATCACTAGATGTCATTATGAATCCATACCAAGTCTGTTATTGTGCAAAGAAAAACAGTACGTTATGGCAACCTCCGCTGCCCCATTTACCCGCTGAAAATAGGCTCCTCAATCATTTATTTATTTAATAGTACCCTGAAGGCCCGAAGGAATTACAGAGGGGAGCTGTGCATTTGAGAATGCGTAAGAGATTAGCAGTTACATCGAAGTAAAAACAATACAAATAATAAGTTATTAAGAATAGATATAATAGCGACGCAGTGAAAATAAAAAGAAATAAAATTGCTAATAGCGCAGGGTTAGCTATGTGAACTTATTGCGTCTGGTTTGTAGTAAACCCTCCAGTTGTCAGTTCAGCGCCTTGTCCAGTGACTTTGTTCTTAGAAATGAATATTCCTGTCCTTTCTGGGGACTATAGTACGATCACTGTGAAGCGGCGTCCGCGTCCCCACCTTTCAATACGGCATTCATGCAATCGGCTTGGCTTGACTGTCAGCAACTGGGGTTTTTGGAAAGCAGAAAATTGCCATCTCGTTTTGCATGGTCTGTACCAGACCATGCAAAAAGCTTCGACCATACCTTTGAACACACTGGCCGGCTCTCATCGCCGCGCCTATGCACGTTCCTTTGTGCCTTGTGTCCGTATCCAGCGTGGTACTGATACGACTCTTTAGCATTATTCACGAGATAGAGTAGTCACTAACAGTTGCAACTGGTTCTTAGCCGGCTCAGAAAAATATCTTGCTAGAAACAAACGCAGTCACAACCCGTGTACTAAGATTAAGATGCACGTTGAAGAACCCTGGGTGGTCGAAATATCTGGAGCCCTCCACTACGGCGTCTCTGACAACCACATCTTGGCTTTGCGACGTAAAATACCAACCTCTATTATCCGCAATCACTTTGCGAAAGCATGACATCGACTAAAACCGAACTTAGCATTTCTATAATTCGAAACGCCAGTATAATAATTATTGGTGTTTAACGTCCGAGAACCATGATGTGATTATGAGGGGCGCCGTAGTCGACGGCTACGGAAATATTGGCTACCTGGGGTTCATTACGTGCGCCAAAATATAAGCACACATGGCTCAAGAGTTTCGTCATCCATCGAAAATGCGGCCGGGATTTGATGCCGTGATCTTCGGGTCGGCAGTCAAGTACCACAACCAATAGACTATCGTATCAGGTGTTTTCGAAATTTTAGAGGGGCATAGCCATGCAACCTATAAAGCGATGTTTCCAAAATTTTTCAAGGGTGGCGTGCTCGATTCTGCAAAAGATGGCCGCCTCATATTATTTTCTTTTCGCGTCCTCAATAAGCGGTAAATCGACTGCAAGACCATTGGCAGTTTCATGAACGTGTTTAGAAAAGCGCCATAACGTAATGTCAAGCTTTCTTCGTTCCCGAGTAGCGTGATTAGGCCTTGGAACGGCAAAGCGTAAGAAAGGACTTGATTTATAATTCGGTCTGCCAAAAACGCACGTACGCGCTCGCCCATTGAAAACAAACGGCGCGTGCGCATAGCGCATTTCAAAGGTAACAGGAATGAAAACCTAATGTTCCTCGAAGGTCCGTAGACCCATTCTTATATTTAAAGAAAACATTCTCAATATTGCAAAAATCGCGTGTAATGTTGAATTTCTCTCTACGGTAGACATTGCGATGCACGGGAAATAACTTCTTTTTATATGTTGAAAGCTATCATACATATATTTTGAAGGTTGCCTGGCACTTGTGAACCCTTTACATGTGTTATTCTATACATAAGCTTTTTTATGGCGCTCCTTCGACATTTATTGGATGAGCCGGGCCAAATCGAATATTGCTAATTTTTAGTCCGAGTACATCTAGTTGAGAAAAAGTTAGGCGAGTCTGTGAGTCCGAGTGAGTCCGCTTGAGGAGAATGTTGGCGAGTCTGAGTCCGAGTGAGTCCGGCAGACAAATATTTTGGTGAGCGAGTCCGGCTGAGTTATATTTTCGTTATATTTTCATGTGTATGAGTCTGAGTGAGTCGGGCTGAGTAATATTTTCGTGAGTCTGAGTCCGAGTGAGTCCGGCAGAGATATATTGTGGTGAGTCTGAGTCCGAGTGAGTCCGCTTGAGGAAAATTTTGGTGAGTCTGAGTCCGAGTGAGTCAGGTTGACGAAAATATTCATGAGTCTGAGTCCGAGTGAGTCAGGTTGACGAAAATATTCATGAGTCTGAGTCCGAGTGAGTCCGTTTGAGGAAAAGTTTAGTGAGTCTGAGTCCGAGTGAGTCTGGATGACGAAAACACCGGTGAGTCTGAGTCCAGTGAGTTTGGTTGGAGAGAAATTTCGTGAGTTTGAGTCCGAGTGAGTCTGCTTCAGCAAAATTTTGGTGAGTCTGAGTCCGAGTGAGTCCTAAGCGAAAAATATATTTATTGAGTGAGTCTGAGTGAGCTCCGTTTATTTTGCCGACCTATGCTTGGATGTTGATGTTTGTCACATGGTCGAAACATCGAAGAGTCGAGCAAAGAATCTCATTGTTCACTTTACACGCCGTTCCAAATGCAACGCTATTCTGGCTAAAGCCAGGAAGGCTCGACTGACTACAAAGTGCCAGCAGTGACATTAAGGTGGCATTTGTGCTCAGGTCGCCTTTGCATTCTTTTCCTTGCAATCCTGGCATTTCTGTGCAACAGGATGGCTCGATTGGCAATTAGTGTACTTCAGGTTTAATAATAAGGTAAATAACAGGCTTTAATAAAGTTAAAACTTGCATTATCCAGTCATGGGCTATGCCCTGTCTTTAAACTTTGTCTTCGGGCAAGGGGTGGTACCGTCCTGCGATTGTTTGGCTTTTGTTTCTTGTTTTGAGCCGTGCTTGCAGGTGGCGGCCCGCACCCTTCGCCCTCCCTTTGAATTGCACGCGCTTTTCTCCAGGACAGCACAGCCTGCGCTACCTAGGTGTCCTGGTAGACACGATTCATTTTTACTGTGCACATTTGCCTTAATAGTCTTGTCACTCGCTGCGAAACGCAATATTTGCACAATCTGCCGCCACTTTGAAAGTTTCGCATGGAGTGGAAAGAGGGGGAGATCCTGTGCGACACGCGCCGCACTTAAACGACCTAGTGCACTTGGTTTTCACTAGGCTTCTGCGAATATTCGAACGCTTCGAACATTCGAACGAATATTGCAGTATTCGAATTCGCTTCGATTCGAATTTAAATTATTGAAAATTTCGAAGTTCAGAAACGAACGAATAGATGCATACAGTATTTGTCCGCTTGTAGCCCCCCTGTAAAGGTGATTTCACTGCAGTGAAGCGGTGCTATGCCGTGAAAGCACCTATCCAGGTGTATATTAGTCTGCATGTAATTTTATGTAAAGATGGTTTCACTGCAGTGAAGTGGTGCTAGGCAGTGAAAACACGTATCCAGGGGAAATCTGCACTGCCGCGAAGCCCCACTTCAAGGTTAAGTGAAGCTTTTTTTAAGTTTAAAAGATTGTTATACCGGCTTATATGCTCTAATTATAGTAAATTTTAAAACGTAACATATCTTACAGGTTGTCACATTCTACCGAAAGTCAAATCCTGCTACTAGTATTCAAAGTTGTTTCCACTTCCTTTGAACCAAAAAAAAAAAAAGGCATTTGCACAGGCATTGTTTCAATTAAAAAAAAATATTGTGCAGGTTAGTTAGGTTATGACAAATATGACCATTTCTCTTTATAATATGTGATATATGCTATTCGAATTCGATTCGAAATTATTCTACCAAAATCACTAATCGCTTCAATTCGCCCGACCCTAAAATTCACTATTCGCACAAGCCTAGTTTTCACGTGTCGCTTTCGATACATATTTTTTCTTGTTAAGGGGGGAAGCTGCACTTGAAAGGCAACTTTTTTATTTATGGATAGATCTGAACCAAATTTTCACAGTGTGTATAATGATAGGCAGATTCCAAAAATGTAATTACTTTTGTGATAGGTCTAGCAGTTTCCAATACACTCCGCTATCATTGCATAAGCTGGGTCCTTTGTTTGGAGGAAAACTAGGATCTAAGCAGAAAACCCCAAAATGGTGGTTACAGTATTGAAACAATGTAGGATGTTTAAGGATACCAAGATGCTATAAATCAATTTGCTAGGCCAATTTTAACAAGAGTTACAGGTCATCAATGTTCACAGAAAAAAAGGCCATAGTCACATGCCATCCATGTGACCCATCAAAAAAATTTTGTGAAATGTATATTGCCTTGAAAATAGGCATACTGATTACTGCATGCATTTACCTTTCTGGAAAAAAAATTATGCTGATAGCTCAAAATAGAACAGAAGCTATTTTCCTCCATTGTGATAAATGCGTCAAAATTGCTGCGCTGAGAAAACAAGGAAAAATGTTTCAAAAACGTTTTTACTGGGAAAATACCTATAAAAACTTAAATGCACCAGGGGCATAATCTGGATGCATCCCATCCTTATTCCTCTTCTTGGCCAGCTTCCTCACACGAGATGCTTCTCTTTTTTTGTTGGAGCTGGCACTCCAACGGCGTTCCTTCTCTCTTGCTCTCAGAGATGCGCTGCTGGATATATTGATGTCCAGCTGCTCTAGAATAGCAGCAGATGCACTTAGGTTTCCAGTGTTAAAGCGTAGCACAGCTTCTGCAACGGCAGCTTGCAAAGCAAAAAGAGAAGCATGCTGCTCCTTTGACACCAAATTACAAATCACCGAATGAAGGCTCTCATAAGAATTTTGTGTCTTGCCTCGCTGGCATCTATGGAGCAGGGCCTTTTCAGAAAGTCTGGTATATACCGGCAGCATCGCTTCGGCAACCTCCTTTGGCAAGTTGTAGCGGTGCCGGGGTTCTGGGTCACCTTTCACTTCAGCAGCGTTGTGGACGGCACCACGAATCAGCATCAGCTGGGCACAGACTGTGGTCCGAACATATGTCGGTGGATGTGCCATGCTTGTATGTTGCCATGACAGCCTTTTGCATGGCGTCCACATCACCATCATTGGATCTGAGTGCCCAGCCATAATATGTGCCGAGCCTAGTGATGAGCTCATTCGTCAGCCGGCCTCTCCCACCGAGGCTTTGCTTGCCCTCTCCTTTTTGTTTATGCACTATATTTCTTAGTGCTGTCCCCATGGGCTTTTGGACATGGTTAACGCAGTCCTCCTTTTGACCGTCGATGAAGCCGTACACTTTTGCTTCCTTGATGGCACTAAATGTACGGCTGTCACCATCACACAAAATAGTTGTGCATCTCAAACCATGTCGATCAAGTGACCTTTGAAAAAGGAGGAGCACAGCTTCCACAATTATGTGCCAAGCTTTGCTGTCCGTATTTTTCTGACACTGGTGTGTCGCCTTCCACTCGGCGTAGCCGTCCGAATCGGGCTTTGGTCCAACTTCGCACCCCAAACAAAAGTTTGAGAGCCCAACATAGTCTAACACGTAGCCAGTGAACAGCTCTAGAACTGCACCGATGCCTACGTGTGAGAAGTGGCCGCGGGTCATACAGGTACCGTCATAGGAGAGTGCTATGTTTCCTCGATATCCGAAGCACAAATCCTCGTGCAACGAGGCCACTTTCCCAGCACACTGGCTCATAGCCAACTCGGCCGCTTGCGTGGCTGCAGGTGCCAAAGTCTGCTTTAAATACCACTGAAAAGTGCTGTGATGCATGCCACGATGGGACAATCCCATTGCCGCAAATACATCATTCATCTCTGTCTGGCCGGTTCTAGTTGAACCCATTGCTCGCATAGCCAGGAGGTTGATTTCGAATGGCTTGCACGTCTTCTTACTATCAGTTCAAGGCGAGTTCCATTCGGCCCCGATCCCTCCACAATTGTTGCACACAACAGTCAGCTTTACTGCGAGGCCGCAGTCGTGATCGCCCCTCACTATTCGCGCCGGGCAGTGAAAAGTCTCGCAACGCATATGTTGAAGGAGCGAGTTCATGCACTCCATATTTACTATCAAGCAAGGAGGAGGCTCATCTAACGCTGGCGCTGTTGTCGCATCGGTTGCATCTGTAAAGCACTCAATCTTTCGTGCTGTCGATGGAAACACCCTCTAGCGTGGCCGTCTTGCAGGTGCGCGCCTCGCGCACTTCACTGGCACCGATCACATCAGCGTCTAACCGATCACGGCCGGAGTCGACATCGCACGCGCTGTCAGGGAGACAGCGTGTCTACGCACACTTCTCCGTTGCCGATAGCATCGGCACGGTCATAGTCCACAGGGCTTACACTATCCGGGGAAGCCGTCTCATACACTCCTCTGTTGACGATAACATCTTCAGTACTCGTGCAGCCAGCATCCACACCGCGCCCGCACGAGGAATTGTCTTCAGTTACGATGGCATTATCAGACGATGACGGAGCTTGCTCCCACGACGCAGTAGCAGCACCATTGGGCTTTCTGCCTCTGCCTTTATTCCGTGAACGGCCAAAATGATGCTGCAATCAGAACTTCTTCACACCGCCGGGCATAGCGAACCACACGAACAAGTTAGGGATAAGACACCTTCGTAAGGGCGATACCTTTTCAAAATGGCAGCAGTCACTGACAGCAAGTTTTCCTGGCCAATCTGGGAAGTGCCATTTTGGTCACGTGCGTCAAGCAACCAATGGAATCATGCGTGGCGCTTGATTTGGTCCGCTTTTTTTCTTCTTCCGCGAGGGGCACATGGTTGTTTACTGAAAAGAAAAGCTGGAAATGCGACCTTTCAAACAAGACCAAAATGGCGCTGGTGGAGCGCGTAGTTCGCGTGCTGTCGGCGGTTGAAGTAAGGCTAGTTTAGACTTCAGTTTAAAGGTCCACTTGCACGTAGTTGCTTTTTTTTCTGTTATAACTTGGGAAATAAATGGAATTTCGAAGCTAAAATTTGCTGATAGGTGCAGAAAGGCTTCGGGAATGTGAAAATGATGAGAGAGAAAATGGAATGTTTGGGCAGATTTTCTACTTTTAAGTGCCGCGTACCCCCTTAATAAGGTTAAAACTTGCATTATCCAGTAATGGGTCATGTCCTTTCTTTAAACTTTGTCTTTGGGCAAGGGGCGGTGCCGTCCTGCGATTGTTTGGCTCTTGTTTTGAGCCGTGCTTGCAGGCGGCCTGCACCCTTTGCCCCTCTCTGAATTGCACGCGCTTTTCTCCAGGACAGCGCAGCCCGCACTACCTAGGTGTCCTGGTAGTCGGGATTCCTTTTTACTGTGCCAATCAAGACCCTATTTTTGTAAATGAGCACCTAACACACAAAAACAAGCAGCTGCTTGGCGCTGCCATTTCTTGTAAGAAAGTTGTGGGCTGGAAGCATGTCTGGAGCAGCAATGGCAGAGTACTTGCGCTTCGAGGGGATTCAACACCTGTTCTGCACATCATATTGTAGGCAGATTTGGATCACATGACTGCCTCAAGCACAACTGCAGGGCTTGAGACTGAGCAGTTGTACGTTTGAGCGGCTGATTGGGGCCAAAGATTGCGAATTTTCCCATCTACTTGCTGAAGTGAAGATAGCCTCACCAGAGAACTGGGACAAGGTTATCATGTAAAGGGCATCAAACGCACTGCTGGGGGGATGAGTGGTTTTAGTGACAAGCTGGAGCCAACGATCATCAACCAGGGAAGTGATAACAGCTCGTTTGAAATGGAGCTTTCTGGAACTGAGCCGTTCTGTTGAGCTAAAGAGTGCCAAAAACTCAGTTCCTCGTCATGAGTAGTGAGCTTCTGGACTAAACAGAGCATCGAACAATAGATAAATTCCATGCACATACTTTGGTTTGACCCATTAACAACAAAAAAATCAGGTTGGTGGTCCCCCTGATCCCTGTAGAATGACAAGTGGCAAGTGTCTTATGCGTGTTCCTACCATGCAATGTATTTGACTGTGAAGTTGCATCCAGCCTAAAGTCGCATGGTGCCATGTTTATTTACTTATTCATGACACCTTACAGGGCCCAATAGGGCATTGACTAAGCGGGACAAGTGCAAAGTAAACACAAGATAAAAGTAAATCAAGTACAGAGAAATAAAATTTTAAAAAAAATGTACAGTGCAGTTCACTCTTTCACTGCGAATCCCAAGATAACTCGGGCGATGACACACGTACAAGCCCTGCCAATCCAGAGTATACTCGTTTTGTATTTTTTAAATCACTCCCTGCCACTTGTGGGAGAACTCTTGTAAAAAAAGGGAAATAATGCAGGTGTATCCTGCTGTCTATAGAGACAACATATAAAGAAATATAACTCGTTGAATTTTAGACAACAGAGGCAGTGCATGGCTCCACATCAGCATCGGCATACGTCTCTTTGCCAGCATCTCAGCAGCGCAGCCATAGCGACTCAACATGCCGCGTACGCAATCTATTTGATGGAAGAAATTCACGGCCTCTTCAATGATTCGAACTCTGAATAACATGGACTAGTGTCTCAGTTACACTGAATAAATGGGTAATTATTTTTATTTATAAAAATTATTTTGTTAATTAATTCATTGCTTGTAATGAGTGCCACTTTTACTTTGATGAGGTAATCCCCTATTAAAGTGTTTACATGCCTCTAACAAAATTTGCGCATAACGTGCAGAAAAAAAGAAAAAAAAACAGCACAGAGTGTGCAGTATACAACCCAACCTGCAGCATGATAAATAGAACATGCATTAACTCTATGATGTGCATAGTTCCGCAGGGGCTCCCCAGATGACAGTTGGCGTACTGGCTACCAGTTAAGATTTAGCATTGTCCCCTTGGGTTACCATTGAAGAGACCACTAGGGAGATCCCACTGCAGAGCTTTATGGTGCATGGATACCTCGCACATAACTGGAGTTCGGAAGCCAGCAAGCAACTCGCGACCAGACTCCATTGATATACACCAGCCACTATACTACATGGATAACGACCAGGCGCAGCAAGCCATAGAAGCCAAGAGGGGGCCTGGGAATAGGGGCTCCATCGATATAAACCAGTTACCATACATGCACAAGTTGTTCTCCCACCAAAGACAATCTACAGCAGGGAAATAAATGAATAATATATTTACTGCAGAAATTGTAAGGTCTACTGCAGTTATTGCTAGAGAGGATCGGCTGGCTTCTTATTCCGTGACCCCTTTGGGCTGAGCTACAACCCGCGCCCGCTCCACGAGGCTCCGCAGATCCTCAAAGCTCGGCTGGACAAAGCCTCCTCCCTCCCTTCCTACGTCAGCTGCGTATTTTGCACGGCTTCTGAAAATTAAGTATGCATTATACTGCAGGAGAGTATCTACTGCTGAAAGAGGGCATTTGACATGTGGCTTGCTAAAGATGTAATGTGAGCGAGCAAACCAAGGCATGCATTGACACCAAGTACAAGCAACCCAGGGAGACTGTAGCCAACTTTTTTCAATTACACTTGGAAACATGCCAGTATAAAGGTCGGGCACCTGCCTAAATCAAGGAAGGGGAGTAGCCAAAGACAACCACTAGAGGACATTCTTCCCTACTATACAGACAGGCTGTGATAGCAGAATTGATGTTTCCAGGGTCGGAGCTATGCAGTGATAACACAGAACAACACGGAGTCGCTGAAATCAGCTTTGAAAGGGCACACGATGACAGGTGTGACGTAGTGCACAATCATGCACACGCGCTTAGCCGGCCGGGAGCCACCCCCCTTCTATGTATATAACCACCGCCTTCTTCAATAAACTTTCTTCTTTGATGCACCATGCTCAGGCGCATCTACATGGTGTCAGAAGTGGGCGGTTAGCAATCAAGCAACGCTACCAAACGGCGAAGAGCTATAGCGTTCTATAAGCGTTCTATAAACGAACTATAGCGTTCTATAAACCAGCGCTAAACCTGGCGTACCACGAATTTCGGTTTGGAAAGCGCGACCAGGAAGAAAAGCGAGCAATTTAACGGCTGGTTAACTGAGCTGCGCGTACTCTCAAAGAGCTGTGAATTCGGCGAGTTGGAAGAACGCATGCTAAGAAGTAGAATCATTCTGGGAATGAGAGACAAGAAACTTCAAGAAAGACTTCCGTCAGAAAACGCTTCTTTTGCCAAAACTGTTGAAATGTGCCAATCTCGTGAGCAAGGCAAAGAGCAAAGAAAAGAAATTCAGTCATGCATGAACAGTCAGGCAGAAGTTGATGCAGTTTCCCAAGTGAGTCGGTACTGTAGCAAATGTGCCAAGTAGCACAGACCGGGAAGCATGCCCAGCAAAAGGGTGCACGTGCGTGGAGGGCGATAAAAGAAATCATTTTGCAGCTGCATGTAGAACCAGGATTGTAAACCCCACTGCGAAAGAGCGAAATGTTGCATCGCTTGAAGCTAATGCACGCAGGCAGGCAGGCAGAAGACTTCTGGTTAGGAGCACTGTCACATAGCAGCAAAAAAGATGATCGCTGAACTGCAATATAAATATAGAAGAAACGACCATCGTCTGCAAGCTTGACACAGGCGCGAACTGCTCAGTCATATCACTCAGTACACTGGAAAAGATAATGAAAAAACAACCCCAAACTTTTTTTGGATTTCAGAAACAAGCAACAAGGTTCATTTGTCTTCAGCTGACCGGCCCTGGGGGAACGTTTGAAATAGAATTCTTCGTTGTGGAAGACAACGTATCCGTGACAGTGAGCGGCTCAGTAGCAGAGAAACAGGGCTTAGTTCGTCGAATAGCTTCACTAGAGCAGCAAGACACGTACGACGTAGTGAAGCCTTATGAAGACATTTTCACCGGATCGGGGCGAGCTCAAGGGCGTAATCTACCACCTGAAGCTCAAACCGGGTTCCCAAGGAGTGGTCAAATCAGCACGCCGGATCCCGTATGCAGACGAGGACAGAGTAAAGGCGGAACTAGACCGCATGGAAGCAGCCGGAGTGATTGTGAAAGTGACGGAGCCAACAGATTGGTCCAGCCACATGGTTATCGTCATAAAGAACAACAGTCATAAAGAACAACATAAAGAACGGATAAGTCTTGATCCATTGGATTTGAACAAAGCACTTCTAAGAGAACATTATCCAATGCCAACACTAGAAGATGTCGCACATTTTCCGAGCGGAGCACAGTACTTTTCAACTTTGGATGCAGCTACCGGATTTTTGCAGACAAAACTGGACGAGGAAAGCTAAAAAAATTTGCACGACGAGCACTCCGTTTGGCTGCTATAGATTCCTACGCATGCCGTTCAGTATTTCTTCGGCCCCAGAAATATTTCAGCGCACCATGCACAAAGTTTTGGAAGGTCTTGCAGGCGCAGCAGTTGTTATGGACGACATTCTCGTTTGGGGTCGAACCAAAGAAGAGCATGAAAAACACCTGGTCAGTGTGCTGCGAAAATGCCAAGAGCACAACTTGAACCTAAACCGAAAAAAATGCCATTTCTTGCAGGAAGCTGTGAAGTATCTCGGACACGTGTTAACGCAGACGGGTTAAGCCTGGGACGCAGGGAGGCTGGAAGACATCCTTCATGTGCCGGCGCCTGGCAACCGTAAAGAACTACAGACGTTCTTGGGTATGGTGAATTTCGTCTCCCGCTTAATAGCAAACATGTCAACACTCATAGCTTCGCTCCGAAACCTCTTGAAAAAAAAACGCTGCATGGGTTTGGGGAGACAGACATCAGGCCAGCTTTGAAGCCTTGTGCGAAGCACTTGCAGAAGGCTCCAGTATTAGCGTACTACCAGAAGGAAAAACCAATCACCCTAACGGTAGACGCCAGCCAAAGTGGAATTGGTGCTGCGATTATGCAAGATGGGCACCCGTTAGCTTACTCGTCCCGTTCACCAATGGAGACGCAGCAGAGATACGCTAAAATTGAGAAAGATGCTTCCAATCGTCCATGGCTGTGAAAAGTTCCAAGACTACCTCTTTGGACAACCAGAGGTCGTTGTGGAATCTGATCACAAGCCACTCTAAATGACTTTCAAAAAACCGCTTTGCCAATGCCCTCTCCGCCTGCAGCATATGCGTCTGAACTTGCAGAAATACCATATAACTGTAAAGTACACACCGGGAAAACAGCTCTTCATTGCTGATGCGCCTATCACATTTTCCAAATAAAACAACTTGATGAAGAGTGCGCTCATTTTCATGTTAACGCTATTGCGTGCCTTCAAGTTTCAGACAGACGCCTGGATCAAGTCTTGAAGGAGACTGACCGTGATCCAAGCATGCTACAACTTCGCCAGTATGCAAGCACAGAGTTGTCGCACGACAAGGCTGATGTTGACGTCACTCTAGAACTACGGAGCTACTGGAGCTTCCGCGACAGCTGCATACTCAAGATGGCCTCGTGTTCCGGAGCAATCGCTTCATAATCCCTGCCAGACTGCGTGGCGAGGTACTTGGTTGTCTTCATGCAGCGCACACAGGAGCAGAAAAAAATGAAAGCACGTGCTTGTGACGTAATCTTCTGGCCAAGTATAAACAGCGATATTGAGGTTCAAGTAGCCCTACATTGCCAAACCTGCCAAAGATGCAAACCAAGAAATGCGCGACTGCCGCTGCTAAGGTCATGAGATTCCAACTCTACCTTGGGAGTCTGTAGGAGCTGATATTTGCCATCATGACAGCGCCGAATACTTGGTTGTTGTCAATTTCTATTCTTTCTTTTTTGAAATCAGAGCCGTGCAGGCGCCATCAGCAAACAAGGTTATTTCAGTAGTGAGCGACACATACGCAACACATGGCTTCCGGAGGTGAATTGGTACGGACAACGGGCCCCCATTCAGCAGTTCAAAGACTACATCAGTAAGATTGGCCAGGTGAAAATTTTCTGCTGGTTTTCCGATGGTTCCAGCAGTGATGGTTTATTAGCACATTCCCAGTGGCTATTGGGACCAGCAGGTGATGGAACCAGCAGGTGATGGAACCAACTGGCGATGGAACCAACCGGCGATGGAACCAACCGGCGATGGAACCAGTAGCTGCTGGTTCCAGCGTAGTGTTGCAGGCAGTCGACCAACTTGTAACTCGCCGACATAGAGCACAACTCCAAGCAAAAAGTTCTAAAGGTGCTGCTTTATAAAAAGTCCATTAAGTACATGTCAAGCAAGCGCTCCCCTTTCTTTTTGGGAGATCTGAAATTAACGTCAAATAAGCACCAATGACCGGTCCGGTACCGAGCAAAGCGCCCCCCACCCAAATCTGGTCAGATTCTCCTCCACCAAATGAGGGGGGGGGGGTGCTTGCTTGGCATTTTACGATAAAAGAACTATTTAAATGCATTTGTTCGGTGACTAAAGGGAGATATGTTCAACTCATGATGATGTCTGGTGGATGTTGGTTTGGCAGGCGTGATGTTACTGAGTAAAGGAAATCGTGGACAGTGAATAGTGTAAAAAAACTTGAAAGATTTAACGTGATGATGAAAAGAGAGAGTAGTAAGCTGAAGGCTATAAAGGTGAGAACTACGTGAAAAATACCTGTCGTAGCGACGATATATAACGCGTACTGCTTTGTTCTGGACAGATTCAATTTTTTTCGATGTCAGATATTTTGTGAGGATTCCATATGACAGAGCCATACTCGAGTATTGGACGAACCAGGGTTTTAGAAGGCAGGAGTCATGCATTAGTTGGGGCCGTAACGTAGAGTACGTTGTAGGTACCCAAGTCTTCTAAGGGCACAGTCACACATGACTTCAACGTGATGTGACCAAGACAGATCCTTAGTAAATAAAAGACCTAGATATTTGTATTCAGACATTTTCTAGAGGTGAACTATTAAATGAATAAGAAAAAGAACAAGAAAGAGCATTTAGTAAATGACATGGAGACAGTTTTACGGAAGATAATTCGCATCTGCCTAAGTGTCACATCATGATTGTATTGATGCAAATGAATCATTGAAGATGATGTTATCGTTGGGGGGTTTTAATCGTATGGTACAAGGGACAGTCATCTGCGTACATGTGGATTTTAACGAGAATGTTGTGTGGTAGATCATTTATGTAAATTAAAAAAAAGGAGCGGGCCTATTATTTAGCCTTGAGGAACGCCAGACGTTACACTGGAAACAGATGATTGAAAAGACTTAATTGTACATACTGAGAACAAATTCGAAAGAAAAGAAGAAATCCAATTGACTAATGCTTGATTGTTAAGGATGACAGTAAGCTTTTTTAAAAGTTTAGAGAGCGACACGGTATCAAATGCTTTTGAAAAAAATCAATGAAGATCCTTCAAACTGTAGATAGAAAAAAAACGGCAGATCCCTATGCATTGTGGGTATCAATGTAATGCGAAGCAGCCAGCAAGGAGCAAATCATGCTGTACGTAACATGCATGTCATGATTTTAGAAAATGTCATTTATGTTCATCATACAGTCACGTCATGCATGCCAATTTTGGTGCATATCAAGCTAACGAAACGGCCACAAGCACACCATGAGCGTGGCATGCAATACATGCCCTAAATGACATCCATGTCACGATTTTCATGCTGCCACCTGTCATCCTGAAGTGCTCCGCCCTATGCACAGCTGGCGCAGAAGCCTAGCTAAGATTCCAGCCGCACACAGTTGCACCGTGCAAGTATCAACGGCCCCTTCCCGTAGCTCGAGTCATTGCAGCTACGACGGGTTCGGGCAAATAAGGCAACAGGCTAGATCAACAAAAACACTTTATTGCTACGTTAGCAATAACGCGTAAATGTCGCTTACAGAGATCTTCCGCTCTATGAAGAGAACAACGGGTAAGGCTTGCTCCTTAGTTGATGGCCGTGGCTCATAGGGGTCTCGGAGGTGAAGTGTTTGTGTCGCGGCCGGGTACGAAAGAGACCGTCTTCCCCGTCTGCTCACTGGTTTTCTTCAACCCCCTGTTTCGCTCTCCCAGCAAGGGTTGTTTCCCACGCTGAGGAAGAGTACCCTTTGCCGCGAGCCGGGAAGTGCGGAATAGCGCACGCTGGCCGCGGGGTCAATGGCCCTCCGAAAGAGGTTACCGTGTCTCTCCCAAGGGGGCCAGTTTGTCCTCGCTGCCAGACTGGCCGCGCTACCGTCAAGGAAAGAAAGCATGGGCACCGTGCTCCCCCCACAATCTATGTTCGTCACACAGTCGCGTCACACAATACCAATTTTTGTGTATATCAAGCCAACGCAGCAGCCACGAGCGCACCATGTGCATGGCATGCAAGTCATGCTGACACGACATGAGTCTCATGATTTTCATACTCAGATCTGTCATTTATGTTCGTCTACACTGACGTCACGCAATAACAAATTTGGTGTATATCAAGCTAGTAAAACAGGCCGTGAGTGAAATATGAGCATGCGTGGCATGTAAATCGTGTTGCACATGACATGGATGTCATGATTTTCATTTTACCATCTGTCATTTATGTTGGTCATACAGTCAAGTCACGCAATACCAAATTCGGTGTATATCAAGCTAGCGAAACGGCCGTGAATGCACCATGAGCGTTGCATGTAAATCATGTTGTACATGACATGGCTGTAATGATGTTCATTTTACCATCTGTCATTTATGTTTGTCTTAAAGTCATGACGCGCAATACCAAGTTTGGTGCACATCCCGAGCTAAGCGAACTGGCCGCAAGCGCACCATGAGCACGGCATGCAAGTCATTCTGTACATGACATAAAGCTCATGATTTTCATATAACCACCCGTCATTTATGTTCGTCATACAGTCATGTCGCACAATACCAAATTCGGCGTATATCAAGCCTACGAACTGGCCACGAGCGCACCATGAGCGTCGCATTCAAGTCATGCTGTACATGACTTTGGCCACATAAGCGGCTACTGCCTCTACTGACAGTGCAACTAAGAGCGACAGTTCAAAGTGCAGTGCAGAACTCCTCACTGTGCCAGGTGTTGCATTTTCTTGCACCCAACAGAAAACTGTACTGTACTGTACATCAGGAGTTCACATGGCAGTGTGCACTGCACTGGAATGACAATGCACAGCATGCCAAAAATGGAAGTCGACAATTTACCAACGCTCAGAAGGCAACCCAAGTCAGCCAGGCACAACAGAGTGACATCTCTGCCGGACTCATAACTAAAAACTTCAATCAGCAACATGTTTGGTCAAGAATAGTTTCAATGAAATGTGTACATAGGTGTCCCTTTGGTTTTCTTTCACTCTCAGGCAGTGACGGTATGCACTGGAACCCACTACTAAAGGGATATGAAACCCGAAAATCCACTCCCCAACTTTGCCCGCCAGAATGGCTGCCCGACAATGTTCAAATACTGAGCGTCCTCACCTTTTCTTAGCTACTGTAATGGCGACGAGGATGCTGAAATCCTAACCCCCAAGTTCCAGTACACCATCCGGATCCGCCCCAACACGAGCTTTCCCGGGGCTTGCTTTACCACTGTTCTACCTTCCAACAGCCAGCCG
>JALIZH010026930.1:0-48315 GCA_030522465.1 Rhipicephalus appendiculatus
TATAACTTATCTTTAAAATCAAGTCGCTCTTCAATGACACAAGCGATTCTTATGTTTCAAAACGATGGACTGTTAGAAATCCATATTCGTTCGGAAATCTGGGTCCTCTTCGCAGGACCTCTTGCTTTGTCCGTGTGTTTTCATCGCTATGGATTCACTGAATGAAAACAGAAAGATGGTGTGTCAGTGCTCAACAGTGAAGTTTGTTGTTTTCTGTATATTTCAGACGTGTGAGCGCATCGTCTAATTGCATATTTTGTCTGCGTTCGTTTTCGGCTCCGCACTGTTTCATCGTGTTTCATCGCATAAATTCAGCCCTCCTTGCCTTTGATGAATTAGCGAATTTCTTCGTCTGCTGTGTCTATGGCAAGCTTTTTTGGGTATTTTATTTAACTCTCAGGTCCGCCATGGTGGATCAGTTGTTACAGCGCTTGGCTGCTGACCCGAAGTTCGCGGGTTCCAACCCGTCCGCGGCGGTCGCATTTCGATGGAGGCGAAATGCCTGAGGCCCACGTACTGTGCGATGTCAGTGCACGATGAAGAACACCAGATGGTCGAAATTTGTGGAGCCCTTCGGCGTCCCCTCATAATCATATCAGGGTTTTGGGCAGATTTTATTTTATTTTTCTTCTTCAACGGCACTACACAGTGGTCCAAGAAGTTCCAAATTGTAATTGCGTTGTTTATTTCTTGACTGGGTCCTATTGCCGTTCTATCTTATTCCTTAGCAAAGAAAATATTATTGCCTCAAGTGTACCAGGTCAATTTTCGACCATCTCCGATCCTGCTGAATAAAATGGTCCAGGTATATGTGAATCTGATAAGTAGTTATTGAGGCGTTATTTCTCGCAAAAAAAATTTTGTGTTGTCTAGAGGGCGCTTCGAACTTTGGGCACCCAAGTGAAACTGTGTCGCGCTAAATAATTTGTATGAAATTACTATTCTGAGGAATTACTACGAAACAATTTTTTTCGATAATCTTAAGGCTCTGATCTTTCATGACAATGATAGTTTATTCATTTTAGTCTTAAATATCTTTACTTTTTGGTTTTGGCGAAAAATTGCAATATGCTGCATGTCTAGCGTATTTTATAAAAAGCACAGATTCTTTTGCGAGTAATATATTCAAATGATGTGTTTCATGGGTTCCTGTAATAAATGATGTAAATACTTCGGGAGCGGATGAAGCAAAAACATTGCCACAATATTGTGACAAAGTTCGAAAAAATGCCATTTTGACTCATATTGAGGCTCCATTTTTTCAATGTATTGGTCCAAGTAGAAATATGGCTTATATATTGTTGCATAGTATGATCTGTTGGCAAGACATACAGAAAGTTTCAAAAGAGTAGTTTTTTGTTTTAAGGGAGAAAAAAAATTTTCCAGCTGAACAACCATAAGGTAGTAGAAAGTTTGCCTTTGCCTCGCCTTCACTGCATAGCAGTTCAGCGCAGGATTCTAGCGGGGGCTTGTCGGTGGCGAATAATGCAAGTCATACAACAGCTTGTCACTTGTATAGGTAATACTGATGTACAGAACGTCCAAAAAGGGCAAGAGTGCTAATTTTATGGAACGGTATCTTCCCCTTTGGACCATATAGGGCAGGTTATACTCAACCGCTTCATAGTCCCAAGGGGCAGAATTATAATGCAGTCGATGGCCTGCAATACAGTATTTGGGCGTTGTGTTTGGCTTCTGATAATTATTGCACATGGTTTTAATGATAATTGATGATATAATTAAGGTATAGTTTACTTAAGATATTTTTTATGATATAACAGGTATAGGCCGATGCGTGATCGCTTATCAGTGGTTTGCATGATGAAATTATGTATCCTAGGTGTACGCGTTAGAGATGATTCGACATCGTGCCCATAAATGACACTTCAGTCTCCATTTCCGGAGGGATTTGAACATTTTCATCACCCTATTTCTTAATTGTCCGAAGGTGCTGAAAATGTTCTAACTAAAAGCCCGTCCGGTAATGGTGAGAGGCTTTTAACATATTCAGCACCCTAGGACCTTTAAGAAAAAGGTGGATGAAAATTTTAAATAGCAACTGCAAATGGCGCATCAAGTGTCATATATAAGCACGATATCGAATCATCTCCACCGCGTACACCTAGCGTACATCATTTCATCATGCAAACCAGTGATAAGCGATCACGCATTGGCCTATACCTGATACATCATCAAAACATCTTATGTAAACTATACCTTAATTATGTCATTAATTATCATTAAAACCATGTGCAATAATTATCAGAAGCCAAACACAACGCCCAAATAATGTATTGCAGGCCATCGACTGCATTATAATTCTGCCCCTTGGGACTATGAAGCGGTTGAGTATAACCTGCCCTATATGGTCAGGGGAAGATACCGTTCCATAAAATTAGCACTATTGCCCTTTTTTTGACGTTCTGTACATCAGTATTACCAATAGAAGTGACAAGCTGTTGTATGACTTTGCATTATTCGCCGCCGAAAAGCCCCCGCTAGAATCTTGCGCTGACCTGCTATGCAGTGAAGGCGAGGGGCAAGGCATACTTACTACCTTATGGTTTGTTCAGCTGGAAAATTTTTTTTTCTCCTTTAAAACAAAAACTACTCTTTTGAAACTTTATGTATCGTCTTGCCAAGAAAATCATATATGCAACAATATATAAGCCATATTTTTTAATTCGAACGCTACATTGAAAATATGAAGCCTCAATATGAGTCAAAATGCCATTTTTTTCCAACTTTGTCACAATATTGTGGCAATGCTTTTGCTTCATACGCTCCCGAAATTATTTTCATCATTTATTATAGGAACCCATGAAACACATCATTTGAATATATTACTCGCAAAAAGAATCTGTGCTTTTTATAAAATACGCTAAACATTCAGCATATTGCAATTTTTTCGCCAAAACCAAAAAATAAAGAAAATTAAGACTAAAATGAATAAACTATCATTGTCATGAAAGATCAGCGCCTTAAGATGATGGAAAAAATTGTTTCATGTAGAATTCCTCAGAACAGTAATTTTCTGCAAATTATTTAGCGCACATTTTCACTTGGGTGCCCAAAGGTCGAAGCGCCCTTCAAGCAACACAAAAGTTTTTTGCGAAAAAAATAACGCCTCAAGTAACTACTTATCACACTCACATATACCTGGACAATTTTTTCAGCAGGATCGGAGATGGTCGAAAATTGACCTGGTACACTTCATATGGAATTACCCATATATATATATATATATATATGTATATGTTTACATGACTTTGCAGTGACATGCTCTTGTCACCGCGCATTAGTAGCGATACTGCAGTGAACAGTGTGTGATAGTGATAACCCACGTGTTAGGGGCCCCTGATTTCCCGTGTCTACTTAAGAAGAGCGCATTTCTGTATCGTGTTTTCCCTGATGAAAGCCGGGCCTCGGCTGAAACGTTGGAAAAATCAACGAAGTTCTCGTTTTGCACGTCCTCTACTGCGAAGTATTGTTTCTACTGGATCCAAGGACACTTTCTTCTTCATGTATGTATATATATATATATATATATATATATATATATATATATATATATATACATATATATCCTACGCATAGCCCGCATTTTGTTATTTTGTTGTTGCAGGCTGTCTTGCTCGCTTTTTTTTTATGCTGTCATAACCATATCGCACAAGTGCCTATGTTTATTGCTATCTACAGTATATATGCCATATCTATGACGATAATAGTCAAGCACGTGTTGGGGGCCCCCGTCGTACTCATGTATATAAGGTGCGTTTTTGCCTGTGCCCTGTATTCCCTGACGAAGGCAGGCCTACCTGCCGAAACGTTGGATGAAATAAACATTTTCGCACGTTAGTCCGTCGTTTTTCAACGCATACAAAGCACTGGATCTGCTGAAACACTTTTCGATATTCAACGACTATGGATCCCGCACGGACAACGTCGAAAGTGACATCAAGGAAATTCCCGAAGACAGTTGTGTCGACTGCTGTTGTAGGCGACTCGCAAACGAAGTACCTGTTTCACCACTTCGACCCACTTCAAGGAGGCACTCCAGCCTTCATATGCCGTTCTGGCGCTGGCGTAGCAGACGTACCCGATCTGCTGGAGCTTGTGCCGCCCACGGTGACTACCCTCATCATTAACATAGGAACTAACGATTTCGTGAGGAATACCGGACGAGTCGTATTCGAGCGTTACAAAGATGTGCTGAGTGTCGTTCTAAGCAAAAAACCCAACATTCAACGGATTTACGCCAGCCTAATTCTGCCCCGGTGCGTCAACCGCCGCCGTGGAAGCTGTAATGTGGCGTCGGTACGCCACTGCAACCGTGAAGCCTGCGACTTCAACAGCCGTTTGAAACAGTTCTGCCGACGTTCCCGACACGTCTTCTTTCTCGACCACGCTTTGGAATGGTTCCCGCCAAGACGTGTCCTGGCCGCGGATGGGGTGCATCCAAGTTATGAAGGTGTCGCGGTGATGGCCGCGCACATCAAGTACTTGGCCCTCCGACATGCCCCACACGCCTCGTCGTCTGCTTGGTACGACTACTCACCCAGCCATCCGTCGCAGCATGTTACTCCTACTCGATCGCTGCCTGCACCTGAGCAACTGGCAAGCAACCCTTCCGCCAATGCACTGGATCTACGAGGGCCCTCTACTCACGGCAACGCGCCATCACAGCCCCAGAGACAACGACGCAACTCAACGAAAAGGTGTAGTGATGCTCCTTCCTCTCATCAGTACGCTTTACGAAGTGCCAGCCGTGCCAACACTGCGGCACTTCACCAGGACTGACCCTTAAATGCTCCCGCATGTGCTAGTAAGCATTCTAGCACTTTTCTAAAAATTAGAAAACTTGTGGACAAACCTGTCCAATATGAATTGCATGAATCTACGCTAAATTCATACGTTGCTACACAGGCAATACCGAAGGGCCTTAAACTTTTCCTCAAGCCAGCCACCTCAGAAATGTCAAGTAGTAATGCTCACCGTTGGAACGACACGCTACAGAAAGCGTCACTTGATCTGACACGCATTGTAATTAACCATTATCATTCATTGGCTAAGGACTTTTTTTAATAGAGAACAACAGCTACGACGTGCTCATGAGATAAGCCCCTCGGAATGTGCTTTACTTGAAGAATTCGAGCAACGTAAGCGAACAGAAATTCAAGAAAAAAGGCAAAGAAAATGATTCGCGATAACATTCAACCGGCACCGTCATCAATACTACCTTCAACTAGTACTTCCGCTTGTTCTGGTCGCACTACTAATGACGGAGATGATTCTAGCAACATTGTTAATATCTCGACTGTGAAACTGTCTAAACCAGAATTGTCCGTTCTTTCTCGTGGCCTAAACTTCTGCCCAGCGACTGGCGGTTAGAGCGAATTTCAACTTGTGAAGGACCTGGATGACTTTGCGAGAAACATGCGACTACGAGAATACTTTCACGATCGACCCGCGTCAAATAACACGCCCTCTCATCAGCATTGGACGCCCCCAGTCCAGCGAGACAAGTGTCTCGATATGTATATTTCGGCCGTGCAACGCGACATTCTTAATGCCTATAGCCAGAACGCTACTTTCAAACATAACTTGTCCGCAGATGAAAGAGATGCTATTCAGGCATTGCGGAACCGTTCAGATATCGTCATTAAGCCCGCCGACAAAGGGGGCGCTGTAGTAATAACGGACGCCTCTGACTATATCGCTGAAGCTATGCGGCAATTGTGTGACAGTACATACTACAAACGGCTAGACCACGACCCCACCAGTGAATTCAAACGCATTGTTGCAGACTCACTGGGGGGAGCTTTTCCAAAAAGACTGCATAAGTGAAAAGATGAGGCCGTCACTGATCCCACTCAGTCCTGTTGCAGGAAGGTTTTATTTACTTCCCAAGATACACAAGGCAAACAACCCTGGTCGCCCTATAGTGTCTGCTATCGGCACTGTGATGGAACCGCTGTCAAATTATGTTGATAGACTCATTAACACGATCCCTCCTTCCTTTCCATCGTATCTTAAGGATACCAACGGCTTTCTAACCGACATTCTTGAACTCGACGTGCCTGATAACTCGATACTTGTAACCTTAGACGTGGCTTCCCTCTACACAAACATTCCTCACGACGATGGCATTAGGTCGGTAGTAAACGCTTATGACGAATCAGCCTTTGATAAACCTGTTGACAGTTCAACTCTCGCCAGTCTTCTTAAGCTAATCCTGCAACTGAACAACTTTGAATTCAATGGCACGCACTACGTTCAGATGAGTGGTACCTCGATGGGCACTAAGATAGGACCAAATTACGCTAACATATTTATGGGTCATCTGGAGAATAGGTTCCTTGACACATGTGCACTAAAACCATTTTACTACAAGCGCTTCATAGATGACATCTTCCTCATATGGCATCACGGAGAGGCTGAACTTCTGTCTTTCATTTCGAACTTTAATGACTTTCATCCATCAATCTCTTTCTCGCCCACCTACTCACATTCTGCGATCAACTTTCTGGACGTCACGGTTTGCTTGTCTGATAATAAGTTGACGACAAATCTTTACAGAAAACCAACGGACAAACACCGCTATCTGCATTTCGAAAGTAGCCATGTGAAGCACAACAAGACGAGCATCCCATATAGTCAGGCGCTCAGATTTAAAAGGTTGTGCTCCAAGCAATCAGATTTTCGCGGTAACTGTGAGAAGCTGCGTGATGCACTTACAGCCCAGAAGTACCCGCCTCAAATAATTGACGACGCTATTAGTCGCGCCACGGCAGCAGACAGACGCGAGCTTTTTAACTCGAAGAAAAGCACTACACAGCGACCATCTACTAACCTAGTCTTAACGCATTCTGCATCAATACCGAACGTGAATTACATCTTAGGTAAGCATCACAACATCCTCATGCAGAGTGGTCGTCTGAAAAGCATTTTTTTGTGAACCACCACGCGTAGCATACCGTCGATCAAGGAACCTGCGCGACATGCTGACGTCATCTAAGACAAACCCCTCCGTTCCTTCCGTTTATTCTGGTTGACCGTCCTTGTCGTAAGCCACGGTGCAAGGTGTGCACTCACATGACTACCACAGCATCAGTTAACAGTTCGGCGTCCAATTTTACAATGAAAATTAAAGGAAGCTTCGACTGTGATACCGAAAACTGCGTCTATCTGCTGGAATGCTCAGCCTGCAAATTCCAATACATAGGTCAAACTGAAACGCCGTTTAGATTACGTTTCAACAACCACAAGGCACACGTGACCACATATCCTAACCTGCCCCTTTCGAAGCACGTCAGCAAACCGGGACATTCCCTTGACCAACTAACAACAACGATATTGGAATCTGGTTTTCGATCCCACCACGAAAGAGAGGTGCGCGAATCATTCCTTATCTATAAATTCAGGGCCATATCATCTGGTATTAATGAAAGCGCTGGAAAGCTGACATTCCTGACCACGTAATAGATAAGCCATTGTCACATATGTCTGCTAATTAACCGCATTTTTGTATTTCTTGTGCTTGTTTAAGACCTGTTCGTACCGGCTTTTTGGGCGCGCCTTGTTATGTCCATTTTCACCACTGTCACCGTTTTTATTTTTTTATATTTTATATTTTACTTTTTTATTTTATATCCTCTGTTGGTTTACCCTTGTTACCGTTAGCACACCTCATTTGTTATACACGCTCACTGTCCATATTCACCGCTGTTGCTGCTTTTCTATTTGTTATTGCTATTTTACACCGGTTTATGTTAGCCTTTTTAGACGTGTCCCGTTATCATATTTTTATATACTTCATTTGTTGTACACCTTCACCGTCCATTTTCACCGCTGTTGCTTTTTGTTATTTTACACCTATTTCTGTTAGTCGTTTTAGACGCGTCCCGGCGCACATTGCTTATTGCACAATTTCGACGCAGTGACCATGTACTTTCAGCGCTATTTTTATTGAATTGCCTCATTACGTGAGTTCTCGCGTCTACAAGTAAGCCTGTTCCTGCGCATAGCCCGCATTTTGTTATTTTGTTGTTGCAGGCTGTCTTGCTCGCTTTTTTTTTTTATGCTGTCATAACCATATCGCACAAGTGCCTATGTTTATTGCTATCTACAGTATATATGCCATATCTATGACGATAATAGTCAAGCACGTGTTAGGGGGCCCCCGTCGTACTCATGTATATAAGGTGCGTTTTTGCCTGTGCCCTGTATTCCCTGACGAAGGCAGGCCTTCCTGCCGAAACGTTGGATGAAATAAACATTTTCGCACGTTAGTCCGTCGTTTTTCAACGCATACAAAACACTAGATCTGCTGAAACACTTTTCGATATATATATATATATATATATATATATATATATATATATATATATATATATATATATATATATATATATATAAACATGATTACTAGCGTAAAGGGGACAAGGATGCTAATAATCAATTTTCATTATTCTATTTACCAACTAGCACAGCTGTCCGCCTGATACACACACACACACACACACACACACACATATATATATATATATATATATATATATATATATATATATAGCAAAAGGCGTGTATAAACGCGCCTTTTGCTCCGGCACCATGACAATTCATGCGTCATGTATTGTCAAAACTGCAAATAAACTTCAAACTTCAATATATATATATATATATATATATATATATATATATATATATATATATATATATATATATATATATATATATATATATATATAAGTATAAAAATAGATGCGCCTTCACATGACAACTGTTTATTCTGCCGACGTTTCGACGGGAACCCCGTCTTTTTCAAGGCATAACAATATTTACAACGTGTCTCTTATATACCGTGTTAGGACAGGAGGGAAGAAGACGGAAAGGCAAAGACGAACGTGAAGAGGGGGAAAAAAAAAAAAGAGGGGGGGGGAGGAGGGGGGGAGAAAGAAATAAGAAGGACCGGCATGACAAGAGGGAAGCAAGAGCCGTTCTGCCTGACGTGAACATTGTGGTGGCTTAAGCAGCCATACTATTATTGACAACATACTCCCACCTCCACCTAAGTGGACAGTCTGACGACCCCGCTCGTCTGGTATTGCTCTTTCCGGTGCAATCCCCGGGCGGCTTTTTTTAATAATGCCTGTGCTTAAAGTTTACGGCGTAAAGCGGCAGAAAGTAGAATTGTTGGGGTGAGGACTGAGCGTTTCCAGTGCATGCTTTTAAGTGTCGGCGGGGTTGCACGATCTGAAGGAGCCGGTAATGTGGCCCCGCCATCAATGTTCATTGTAAGGATTGGCTATTTTAGAGAAGGAATAGAGAAGAGATGTAAAGGAAAAAAGCTTGTTAGTGTAACGACAGTACGACATCCGGGTCCACTTATCTGTGCATGCCGGCTGTGCTTGAAACGGCAAATCAATTCCATATATTTACAGACACAAGCCTGCACGTGCGCCAAGGAGAAATATTGTTGTCGCAATGGGCGGCAAGGGGCCAGCGACTAATTAGGGAGTGGCGTTTGCACCTTTTTTAATGATCGTAAGGTTGACAGGGTGCCTGGGTGTTCGTTTATTCCGTTTTTTATCGTGTTGAATTTGTAGATGAAGTAAGATTCTCGTTGCTCTCGTTCTCGCGTTGTTCGAAAATTGTTTTCCAAGAGTGTAACCCTGATATCGTCAAAGCTGTGATCTTTCAACGCACAATGTTTAGAAAGTGGAAGATCCGGGCAGGGCACGTACATGTGCCCGATGGTTGTTGAATCTAATTCTAAAAGGCGTGTCTGTCTGACCCACGTATTGCATGTTGCATATTCCACATTCCAGAAGGTATATTACGTTGTCTGAGTCGCAGTCTAGTGCGCCACTTATCCTGTGCTTAAATTCTGAGTGGGTGCTCTGCCACTGTTGTTGTTCTGCATGTGTTTGCATACTTTGCATCTTCCTTTTTCCGCAAGGGCGACACCCCTGTTTGAGGTTTCGTGCCTATCTTTGAATTTACTAAATGATCCCTGATACTTTTTGGCCGCCTGTATACCACACACGGAGGAGAGGTGAAAATTTTGGATAGTCGCTCGCTCTGTTCCAATATGTTGAAGTGTTTCTTTAATACTTTATTTATGTTCGGTGGGTCGCTTGTGAAAGTTAATACCAAATTTTTCTTGCGCTGTTGGTCGGCACTTTTTTGCTGGTGCAGTAGAGTCTGGCGGTCCAGATTTTCCGCTTTTTTGATCGCGTCATCAATGATAGCTGCCGGATATTCTTGGTGGAGGAGTACTTCGCGCATTCGTGTGCTGTTTTTGCGGAAATCATCAGTGCGGGAGCAAATTCTTCTGAATCTGTGTGCTTGGGAATAGGGAATGCTGGTCTTGCAGTGTCGCGGGTGGCAACTTTTGAAATGCAGGTATTGTTGTCGGTCCGTAGGTTTTCTGTATACGTTAGTAACCAACGCACCATCCTCTATCCGAATGTGTACATCAAGGAAGCTTATTTCAGTGTTAGAGTATGAGTGTGTGAAAGAAATGCTGGGATGTGCTTGGTTAAATGCCTGTATGAATTTGAGGAGTTCGTTTTCTGAATCCGTCCAAATCATGAATATGTCGTCTAGGTACCGTTTATAGAATACAGGTCTGATATTACAGGATGAGAGAAAAGTGGATTCTATATGGTGCATGAATATGTTAGCGTAGTTTGGAGCCATTCTTGTGCCCATTGCCGTGCCGCTGATTTGAAGGTAGTATTGATTGTTAAATTCAAAGCTATTTAATTCGAGGACAAGCCTCGTTAAGATTTCAATTACTCTTTTGCTTGGGTATGCGTCAGGGTTGTGGTTGCCATAGGATTCCACAAGTGCCCTTATACCATCGTCATGCGGGATATTCGTGTAGAGGGAGCTAACGTCTAATGTCACCAGAAATGCACCGTCTGGGAATTTTACCTCCGATATTTCCCGAAGGAAGTGGTTTGTGTCACGCAAGAAAGACTCATGTGTGGGTGGTATGTTTTTGATTAACGAGTCAATATAACTAGATATAGGTTCAGTTAACGTTCCCGTGCCTGATATAATTGGTCTACCAGGGTTTCCCTCTTTATGGATTTTCGGGAGCATGTAAAAACGACCCGGTGCCGAATGTACCGTAACAAGTGCCTTTCGAAGCTGTGGATCGATCGCGCCTTCGCGTGTGAGCTCCTGCAGGGCCGTCACAACTATCTCTTTGTGCTCGGTTGTAGGGTCCGAATCAAGATGTTTGTAGAATTTTCTGTCATTCAGTTGTCGCTTGCCTTCCTCAATGTAGTCCGATTTATTTAAAATAACAATCGCGCCTCCCTTGTCAGCCGGTTTAATGACGAGATCCTCGTGGTTGCTCAACGCGACAAGTGATTCTCTTTCTTTCTTTGAAATATTATTCATACTTGGACTGTGTGCCTTGTACGCATGTATGACATCTTTCTGAACCGCGTCTATGTAGAGATCCAAATGTCGATCCCTGTTGACGTTTGGGGTCCATTGCCGTCCGATTACCCCGCGGAAAAGTGGATTATCTTTTTGGGGTTTATCGAAGAAATATTCCTCCAATCGTAAATTTCGTGCGAAGTCGTCTAGGTCTTTCAGAAGTGTGAATTCATCGTACTTTCCATTGCTGGGGCAGAATGTAAGTCCACGTGATAGCACAGTCAATTCTTCTTTGCTAAGTTCTTTATCTGAAAGGTTGATGACGTTTTGTTCTTTGTGGTGTGCTGGTAAGTCTTTCTGAACGTGAGATGGCCTGTTATTTTCCATGTAAGCAGCAACCGGTATTGCTTGTGGTGAAACGTTATCTCGCGCAAATTTCTTTCTTTTGACCTTTTCTATTTCACCCGTTTTCTTCTGCTCAAATAAGTAGAGTTCTTTGGCTTCTAACTCGGAGAGGGGAAAGTTATTTCTTGCATACCGCTCCTCGTCCATTAGTGTGTTGAGAGTCTTTTCACAGTGTTCAATGGTGACCTTAGTTAGCTCCTGTGTGGCGTGATCGAGAATTTTGTTCCACTGTTTCATTTCCCCTTTAGAAAAATTATGCATCGATGGTGTTAGGGATAAACGCAGCCCCTTCGGTGCCGCACCTGCCATTAGATATTCCCTGAGGCTACGCACATGAAGTTCGTGTCGTATCCGTTTGTCAACGATTTTTCTGAGTTTAAGAAAATTTGGACCTGTTATATGGACAAATTCACCCAAAGGGGACGGTGTTTGCCCGTTCGTACAGCCAGCATGTCACTTTGCACAGACTTCCCTCTTGTCATGCCGGTCCTTCTTATTTCTTTCTCCCCCCCTCCTCCCCCCCCCCTCTTTTTTTTTCCCCTCTTCACGTTCGTCTTTGCCTTTCCGTCTTCTTCCCTCCTGTCCTAACACGGTATATAAGAGACACGTTGTAAATATTGTTATGCCTTGAAAAAGACGGGGTTCCCGTCGAAACGTCGGCAGAATAAACAGTTGTCATGTGAAGGCGCATCTATTTTTATACTTATAACCTTGCGGCAACCGAAGTTATCCTTCAGCATATAAGCCTTATATATATATATATATATATGTATATATATATATATATATATATATATATATATATATATATATATGCGCCTGAGAGAATACTTTCACGACCGTGAAAATTCGACCAATAATACATTACCTATGCCCTCGCATAAGAGGTGGACACCACCACCACAACGTAATCAATGTCTCGATATGTACATCAGTGCTGTACAACGTGACGTCCTTGAGGCGTACAAGACCCGTGTTCCTTACCGACAAAACTTGACAAAGAAGGAAAAAGCAGCGCTTGAAGAGCTGTCCAATAACCCTGACATTGTCATTAAACCTGCCGATAAGGGAGGAGCAATCGTAGTCCTTAATAGGAAGGATTACATAGCGGAAGCTACCCAACAATTCTCGGACGACAGTTTTTATAGAGCCCTCCCGACCGACCCAACAGATAATTTTAAGTCCATCTTGCAGGATAAGCTTATGACTCTATCAAAAGAAAAAAAAAACTAGAGGAAAAAACTGTTCGGTCACTTATTCCGCGCAGTCCTGTGGCCGGCAGATTTTACATGCTCCCGAAGATTCATAAGCAAGGTAACCCAGGCCGTCCGATCATCTCCGGTATAAACACTACAACCGAGAACTTGTCGCGTTATGTTGATTCCGTTATTAAACATATTACCGAGACATTTCCATCATTTGTCAAGGACACCAATAATTTTCTTCAAGACACATTAAGTCTTAACATTCCCCAAAATGCGATACTTGTAACACTGGACGTCGCCTCACTTTATACTAACATACCGCACGCCGATGGAATTGCTGCAGTGCTTAAGGCATACGAGGATTCTTGCTTCGAGATACCTATCGATAAAGAAGACCTGCAATTGCTATTGAAGCTTATCCTTCAACTCAATAACTTTGAATTTAATAATTGTCATTACGTTCAGATCAGCGGCACGTCAATGGGAACACGAATAGGCCCTACTTATGCTAACATTTTCATGGGCATTCTAGAGAATGATTATCTGTCCAGCACTGACCTGCAGCCTTTGTTTTATAGACGGTTTACAGATGATATATTTTTAATTTGGACGTATGGGGAGGACACGCTCTTAAAGTTTATAGCAGGGTTCAATAATTTTCATCCGTCAATGAAGCTTTCGCACAGTTATTCGACAAATTCGCTTAACTTTCTGGATGTCACTGTCCCGCTTTCCGAAGGAAAATTGCTCACAAAATTATACCGCAAACCTACTGATAGAAACCAGCTTCTACATTTCCAGAGCAGCTATGTGCGACATTGCAAGACAGGTATACCTTATAGTCAGGCTCATCGTTTTAAGCGATTGTGTTCCGACCGCGAAGATTGCTTATCTAATTGCGAGCAACTTAAAAAACTCTCTCATTAAACGACGGTATCCGGCGGACTTGGTCGATGACGCTATAGATCGAGCAGACCAATTGAATAGAGCGGACATTCTTAGCGGAAACCGTTTGCCTGAACAACGTGCTGGCACTAATCTCGTATTAACTTACTCGGCATCAGTGCCAAAGGTTCTTTCTATACTCAAACGCCACCACAACATCCTTGCCCAAAGTGAGCATCTGAAAAAATATCTTTCCTGAACCACCTCGCGTAGTTTACCGGCGCTCGAAGAATCTCCGCGATATGTTAACATCGTCAAAATTAGACGAACCGACAACATCTGGTTGTGCACCTTGCAACAAACCACGCTGCAAGGTTTGTCTACATATGGAAACCACCCAGGAGCCGTTAGTACGTCTTCTAACTTCACCCTTAAGGTTCGCGGCTCCTTTAATTGCGATAGCTCTAACGTTATATACATGCTCGAGTGCGCTGTCTGCCAAAAACAGTATATTGGCCAAACAGAAACGTCGTTCCGAATACGCTTCAACAACCATAGGTCGCATACTAATACGCTACCTAACCTTCCGCTTTCAAAACATATTCGCTTACCAGGGCACTCTTTCGAAAAAATCAGGGTCACTATACTTAAATGAGGCTTTCATTCTCATCACGATCGTGAAATCCGCGAGTCGTACCTCATCTATAAATTCAACACCGTGTCATCTGGTATAAACGAAAGTACAGGCACACTTTCTAGCGTGCCCACCAACCATCATCAGCCTTAACCCACGGCCCGTGGCGTCATCGGTTAGTCTTGTTGGATACCGTCTCTAATGCCTCTTTTATTGTGTATATTTATGTATCTAAGTTTTACAGTTACTTGCGTTGATTAATCGCCGCCGTTACCATGAGTATGGATGCAAGACTGTATTTCAACGCGCACGCGCCAATAAAAGCATCAACTACTCATCTTGTTCATATCACAATGACTGAGCTGTGTATGTGACGCACAATCTGACGGCAATATCACGCGGCGCTTTGATATTTTCATGTTTGCATTGTAATTTTGTTATTATCTACCTCCGGTTCTTACAGAGTTATGCTGCGTGCGCGAAGACGTGATTTCTGTTCTGTAGTGTTTTATATTTTTATGTATTTATCTTTTTTCACTTTTTTTTATTTTTCCGCATGACATCTAACTGTACCGTCATGAACACTTCACGCCATGAATTGTGTAATCGCTGATCTATGTCGCCATCCTATACTATCTCATGTGAATCGTATTTATAAGGAAACGCGTTGACATGTACTTGTTACTTTGACAAAGGCTGGTCCACCAGCCGAAACGTCAGAAAATATACCGCGCAAAAACCAACGTGCGTCGTACTCTCTTTTGTTCTATACATATATATATATATACATATATATATATATATATATATATATATATATATATATATATATATATATATATATATATATATATATATATATATAGTTGGAGTGCTTGCCTTTGGTTGCCGTATATGAAGGTCAGGCTCTGACCGAAACGTCGACGTAATAAATGAACTTTTCTTGAAGTGCCAGTGCCACCTCTGATACTTATATATATATATATATATACATATATATATATATTGATAGAAGGCGTTCAGCAGTCGAGGTAAGGGGCAACCGTTTTATGTGACGAGCGGCAATGAGACAGCAGTCAGTGGCCACAGCAGAACTAGCTCGAGCATCAACCACAACAACCGTCTTCTTCTTCGTTCCTCTACTAATAACAGTATTTGTCACTACAATATATATATATATATATATATATATATATATATATATATATATATATATATATATATATATATATATATATATATATATATATATATATATATATATATATATCATGATTTTAAAGCTAGCATTCCTGCGATGCAGTTAGCCCAATTTATATGTGTCAGTCACTTCGGCAAACAGCTTGTTCAAGCGCAGTTTTCTTGCGCTATGACGCGGAAAATGTACACTCAGCTGCTTTCTTGACATTAACACGTCTAATAGACTAACCCTAGCATGCTCTAATGCCTTACCGTGGAGCCCGAACGCTTATAGTTCGGGCTCCACGGTAGTCTAGTGGTTGCGGCGCTCGACAGCTGGCCCGAGGGTCGTGGGATCGAATCCTGGCCACGGCCGCCGATTTTTCGATGGAATCGAAAATGCATGAGGCCCGAGTACTTAGACTTAGGTGCACGTTAAAGAACCTCAGGTGGTCGAAGTTTCCTGAGCCCTTCACTACGGTGTTCCTCATAATCATATCATTGTTTCGGGACGTAAAACACCAGATTATTATTATTATTATTATTATTATTACTATTATTATTATTATTATTATTATTATTATTATTATTAATATTATTATTATTATTATTATTATTATTATTATTATTATTATTATTATTATGACAGTTGCGGCTGTACACACGATTGAAGATGTGCGCGTAGTGCCGAGTTGGGCAACGAGGAGGTGAAATATGTGGATTACGCTGGTGCAACTGCCGCTCAGTTTAACCGGGAGGCAAAAAACCCTTGTCGCTCTACTTCCCCCAGATGCCTGTTCCGATAGTCTGTTTGAGGCCAGTATGTTGCTGTGAAATTTCGCATGGGTGACCTCAAGGAAGAGATCACGTTAGTCCGCAATTATATTATTATCGAGGGCTTCCGCAATATCTAACGGACAATCAGAGAAAAGTTGGTTGGTTGGTTCCTCATTGTTTTGGCGCAAGCCACCTCGGGGGATAGGCCATGCATCGGACGGTGTCTTGCTGAAGAAACTAATTCACTTACTGGGGGAAAGGGTTCAGAATGAATTGCATTACAGATTGATATTATAAACTGGCAAGACTTTAAAAAAAGTGGAAACAAGAAAGAGAAGAAAAAAACCCATAGAAAAGCAACAACCACAAAAAATATATATACATCTGTAACCAAGACAATTGAAATAATCTACACCTAACAATCCATTCTTTTTAGAGTCTCGTAGATAATTAGATACAGCGTTGAAAACGCTCCTGTGGCTAAAACCAAAGATGGTTGCACCAAATAAAAGAATCAACGGAAGCGACAAATTCAAGGCCAACTTTCGTAGGGGTTCTTCAAGTAATCTTTTCCTTTGTATTTTGAATGCCCTCCGTACGAGTGCCAGCGTCTCATTTACTTCATCTTCCTCCTCGTCTCTGCTCTGGCTTTTTTGGGATGTTAAACCCCATATATTATCAAATATTATCTACTTTGCCTTTCGCGGGATTTCCTAATATAATAATAATAATATCTGGGGTTTAACGTCCCAAAACCACGATATGATTATGAGAGACGCCGTAGTGGAGGGCTCCGGAAATTTTGACTATCTGGTGTTCTTTAACGTGCACTGACATCGCACAGTACACGGGCCTCTACCATTTCGCCCGCGGGATTTCCTAACCCCCTGCCACGCTGCATGTTTCCTGCGCGTCTTTTCGACCAGTGTGGTCGCCGGAAACGCCTGCGATATCGGTGCGCTCGAGTAGCCAGGCTTCGAGAAAATACGACCTGCTGCCGAATGGTCCATAGATGATGGCCACAGATCCTTCAATCCGTGACGTCACCCAAAGACGACGGGGCCCCGTGTCCATCGGCTGAAAGTGAGAATGTTCACATGTTACCTCTAGCGCGTCTGATAAAAAGAGTTCGGTCGTGATCACACAAACAAAGCCTCTCAAACAATGAAGTATCCTTTTAAAGCACCCATCAAAAATGTCGATTAATCGATTAACCTATTGAAACATTGCATCGAAACCAATTAATCGATTAAAGGTTAAATCGATGAACGATGAACGATTAATCGATTAAAAAATTTAGTCGACCATCCCTACTACCGAGGCAGAAGAAAGGCTAGAGCGGAGGCTTTGCTTCGTTCTTTCGCTAGGGAGAGGAATGCGCGCTTTGTCGACGCAGCCGAATATCGCGAAGGCCATAAATACACTGCCGTAGTAACAGGCACAGACTCCAAAACCAGAATCGCATGCAGCGTATGCGCGGAACACTCGGAAATAGCGGAGGAAGTAGCCATCGCACTGGCCCTGACAGATCAGGAATGCGAAGTCGTCCTATGTGACCATAGGTCGGCACTTTAAGGGAGTACTCACTCAAACTCACTCACCACAATTTTTTAGCCATCCCACTCACTCACGTTCATACTCACGCCTACTCACCCTCATGAGTGCTCACTCACGTCCACTCATACTCATGAGTACTCACTCACGTTCACACTCATGTCCACTCACACTCATGAGTACTCACTCACGTTCACACTCACTACTCACACTCGTAGGCACTCACTCACGTTCATACTCACGCCTACTCACACTCGTAGGCACTCACTCAGTTCACACTCACGACGACTACTCACACTCATAAGCACTCACTCACGTTCATACTCACGCCTACTCACACTCACAGGCACTCACTCACGTTCATACTCACGCCTACTCACTCTCATGAGTACTCACTCACGTTCATACTCACGCCTATTCACACTCATGAGTGCTCACTCACGTTCATACTCACGCCTACTCACTCTCATGAGTACTCACTCACGTTCAGACACATTACCCACACTCGTAGGCACTCACTCACGTTCACACTCACGTCCAGTCACACTGAGGCACTCACTCACGTTCACACTCACGACTACTCACACTCATAGGTACTCACTCACATTCAAACTCACGCCCACTCACAGACATAAGCACTCACTCATCTTCATACTTACTTATGCTCACTCGTAGCCACTTATGTTAATACTCACACCTACTCACACTTACAGGCACTCACTTTCGTACTCACACCTCACACTCATAAGCACTGACGTTCATACTCACGCCTGCTCACAGTCATAGGCTCTCATTCACGTTCATACTCACGTGTGCTCACACTCATAGGCACTCACGCTCGCACTCACGCCTACTCACACTCATAGGCACTCACTGAGGTTCATACTCACGCCTACTCACACTCATAAGTACTCACTCACGTTCGTACTCACGTGTACTCACACTCGTAGGCACTCACTCACGTTCACGTTCAAGCGCGTCGTCCTGTCTCCTTCGTGCTTGCGTGAGGTGTTCTTTTCGCGCTTTTTTCAAAAATGACTCACGTTCGCACTCATGTGTGCTCGAACTCATACGTACTCACTCACGTTCATACTCACGCCAAAGCCTTTGGTAGTCACTCATGATGGTTCTCACCATAAGCGTGCTCAGGGTTCCCCTTCAGGGGGCTGGAAGGTTCGCGGCAGTGCCCCCCCCTTCCTATCATGTCAATGCGTGAGGCTGTCTTAATATATCGCCACGCACGTGGCGATATATTAAATGCGAAGCATTGCTTTGCGTACTGCAACCACTTTGGCGTTTCTATCTATCTATCTATCTATCTATCTATCTATCTATCTATCTATCTATCTATCTATCTATCTATCTATCTATCTATCTATCTATCTATCTATCTATCTATCTATCTATCTATCTATCTATCTATCTATCTATCTATCTATCTATCTATCTATCTATCTATCTATCTATCTATCTAGCCGCCTACGTCTGGGTGCTCTCATGATAGCCTCCTTAACTTGAGGTCGACCTATGTTATTAGGGGAGGGTAAGATGATTTGACGAATATGTCTGGCTGGTCGTGATTTGAATAGCGTGAAAATACCGTCGTGTACGTCGTCAAACTGATTTCTCTAGACACGTGTGGCTCATACCTGTATACAACGGGCCGCAGTATGTGGGTATGAGCCACAGGTGTTTGACAATTTATAGCTACGCAGGAACGGCGAGACGGACATTGGCAATTTAAATGCGGGAGCGTTAAGAAAAACTGACAACGGCAGCGTTGACCCGACGAATGAAAAGACTACAAATCAGAGTCCCAGTAAGAATCGAACCCACGCCATCTGCGTGGCAATCATGTATTCTACCACATAGCCATGTCAGGTCTCGAAACTGCTTTGGACCAAGACCCTATGCAGGCGTACTGTCGGTGAAACGTCAATTGTATTTGCAGTGCTGGCTATCTGACTTTCAAAACATTACACACGTACTTCTAGGATGAAGGAGTCATGTCGGGTTAACGTTAATCGTATACTTAAGCGCCATCCACTGTAGTTGGTTTACGTAGCACTATCCATGGCTACCATTCTCGCAATCACAAGAGCTTCTATCAGCTTACCGCTTCTGGTGTTGGTAATACGCATGTTTCTGTTGGCATCATTACGCAACTGTAAACAACCGGTTATATGAAACATATGCAACTGTTTAATGTATATCTGTGCGTACATTTTTACATATCTTTGGCGTCATTTCATAACGTTTCACTTAATAAAAGCATTACAACCTAGTCTCTTTACATCCCCATGCTTCGCATAACATCGATTCCCATGGTACTTGGGATCTGCCGAATTTTTTCATTTGTCATCCTTTTTTTAAATTTTTGCTCTTAAGTGCACGTGAAAAGTCTGGGATGCGTGAGAGAGTGCTATGAAAGACACAAACTTACGGGCCAGCCCGAACCTCTTCGGACTACGACCTGGCACATATACACGTTGTCCTGCGACATCTTTTTCCGGCTTTTAGTTTTCGCACTCTGATGAGTATTCACGTGAAATATATTTGCGCTATAGCCACAGTAAAATGTAGTGCTGAATGACGTTGAGGATTGCCCTCAAGCTGATGACAACAAAAGGAAAGTAAATTAGTAAACGACAGGCCAACATAGATGCCATCAGGATAAAAGCCGAAATTTCGGATTTTCCCTGACAAGTCACAGGACGCTTTCGAACAAGAAGAAAATATGGACGTGGAATGATGAGTAATACCATAACCACACTGATCTACGAAACAGCAATTTGTAGATAAATCACCAAGGCAAGCATTAAATAAGTCCAAAAAAAATTCCCCATCTCCCGCTAAAGGGAACTATGTGTGGATGCGAAGCAGTGGGGGAGACAATTAGCTTGAGCGGGAGGAACGTCGCCGCTCTTATTTCACGGCAGCGGTCCGGGCGCTCATCGCGGCGCTGCACAGGAGAGAGAATGAGGCGCGCGCGCTCCGTCATTTTCATACCGCGGAACTACCGTGGCGCCCCCCAGCGGAGTATGCAGCTGTCACACCACCTGTCGTGCGCGCCGCTCCGTAGAGGATTCCTAAAGGAAAGGACGGGGGGGACCGTAGGAGACGAGAGAGAGGGGACGTGCATGGGCTGTGGGGCTGTGCGACGCGGGAATCGCTCCGTAGAGTAGAGGATTCCAAGAGGAGAGAGGGGGAGAGGACGCGCATGCGCTGTGGGGATGCGGGACGGTCCGTAGAGTAGAGGATTCCTAGAGGAGAGAGGTCGCACATGCGCTGTGGAGATGTGGGACGCGAGCGCCGCTCCGTAGAGTAGATGATTCCCTAGAGTAAAGAAAGGGGGGTGAGCGTAGGAGAGGGGACGCGCTGGGGGGGGGTGTGGGACGCGGGAAGGAGGGACGAACTAAGCCCCCTCCAAACACATGCAAGCAAGATTAAGGAATGGAGTCAACCTGGGCGACAGACACCACCTGCCTAGCCATTGCTAAGCAGCCTCTCTGTGCTCTCGGCCATGACTCTGGTGACTGTAGTAGTGGTTGACGGTCTTCATATTACTACAGTGTTCTGGTTCCCATAATGGGTGTTTCCCTGCTTCATGAAAGTGGCCGGACGCGGGACGGGGGACGCGGGAGGGACGGACAAAGCCCCGAGCATAACATGCTTCGCATCTAAAAGATTCAACCCGACTCTCTTCGGTAGTTCATTTGATCTCTTTTGGAAGGTAGACTCAGAAAATGTGACCTAACTTTTCTGCATCTGTCCATTGTCCCTCGCTTCGATCGGCTAGCATGTCGAAGACGCCGCCGTATGAGTCAAATGCATCGCGTGGCTGGCGTTTGGCGCCGTTCGCGTACGCTACCTAGCGGTAGAGTGGTTACCCAGTGGAAAAATACACCAGCCCGGTTTGGTGTGTCTTAGTGTTTTTTAGTGTTTACACTGTAGGCTTACGCCACAGGAGCGAAGGAAAGACACGCTTGAACCATATTCGACGCCAGCAAGGAACATGAGCCGTGGCTTCACGTGCCACAGCTAAGCGCCGTCTTTATTTTCTTCACTTGCGGTCGCGCGCTCTCCGTATTGCGCGCCGCCCAAATGAGGGCGCTACAGGGCCCCCCGTGTAGACTGGAAGTCGGAATGTGACATGCCGTCTTTGGTAGTCCAACGGGAGGTCAGGCGTAGATGAGAGGCTTTCTATGGCGGTCTCCAGGTACGCCGGCTTAAGTCGGTTCAAGCTGACTGTCTCTTCGCGGCCGTTCTGAAGAAGAGGGGCAGTTTTGGGGTGCGGTTAAGGACGCGGAATGGTCCGTCGTAGGCCGGTGTCAAAGGTGGTCGGATCGCGTAGTGGCGCACAAATCGTGCGTTGAAGTGGCCATATCAGGGTGGACAAATATGGCCTTGGGGTCAGAAGTTCGGGGTGGAGTGGGCCGGAGGTCTTGAACGCAGTCCCGGAGGCGTTGTAGGAATTGTTGCGAATGGGCTGGTAGCTGCGTTGATGTGAAGAAGTCTCCAGGGAGCCGTAGAGAAGTGCCATACACCAGCTCTGCTGTTGAGCACTGTAGGTCTGCCCGGATGACAGGTCGTAAACCTAAGAGTACCAGTGGCAAGGCATCAACCCAGGTGGCTGTATTGAGGCGGATAGTCAATGTGGTCTTCAGTTGTCGGTGAAGGCGTTCCACCATGCCGTTCGCGCAGGGATGATACGCCGTGGTGCGGCAATGTCTGGCTCCGAGGATGCCATTAAGGCAAGTAAACAGCGAGGACTCAAACTGACGTCCACGGTCTGTTGTTACGGTGCCAGGACAGCCAAAACGGGATACCCACGTAGAAATGAAAGCACGGGCAACTGTCTCAGCGGTTATATCTTGAATGGGAACAGCCTCCGGCCAGCGTGAGAAACGATCGACCATGGTGAGTATATAACGGTAACCCTGAGACACCGGTAGAGGGCCCACGATGTCTAGGTGAACATGGTCGAAGCGACGTCCGGGTGGAAGAAAAGGGTGGGGAGGCGTCTTAGTATGACGGGAGACCTTTGTCATCTGGCAGGGCAGGCACATGCGTGTCCAAGCGCGCACATCACCGTTTATTCCGGGCCAGACATAGCGCTGGGTGAGGAGACGCTGAGTAGCCCGAATGCCGGGGTGACAGATGCCGTGTAAGGAGTGGAAAACAGTGCGTCGTAATGAAGCTGGGACGAAAGGGTGGGGAAGGTCAGCTGAGATATCGCACCACAAGGGCTCAGATGATAATGGATGAGGCACGAGGCGTAGTCGGAGAGAACGGGGGTTCTCCCGAAAAACGGTGAGCTCCCCTATCATCCTGCTGTGCGGAGGAGAATGAGGCCCAGGCGATGGTTGGAGATGGAGAGTCAACCCCGGCTATACGAGAAAGGGCATCTGCGGCGGTGTTGTCGGCTCCTTTCACGTGCCGGATATCAGTCGTGTACTCCGATATATAAGCAAGATGGCGGGGTTCACGGGACACGTACTTGGATGAGTTAGTGCGGAAAACATACGCCAGTGGCTTATGATCAGTCAGCACGTAAAACGAGCATCTTTCCAGAAAATGCCGAAAGGGCTGTATCGCAGCGTAGATGGCTAGTAATTCCCGGCCGAATACGCTGTAGCGGGTCTCAGCAGGAAGTAGCTTCCGAGAGTAAAACGACATGGGTCTCCACTCAGAGTTAATGCACTGCTGTAAGACGGCTCCGACGGCCACGATGGATTCGTCCGCCATCAACCAAGTAGGAGCGTGGCTGCGCGGATGAATAAGAAGCACGCCGTTAGCGACCGCTTGCTTGGCAGCAGTAAAGGCGGCCTGGGCCTCTGGCGATCAAGGAATGGCAGAGGACGTGCCGGCGGTTGACCGAAGGAGGTCGGTGAGCGGTCGTAGCAGTTCGGCACAGTGTGGTATGAAGCGCCTGGAAAAATTCACAAGCCCCAGCAATTGGCGTAATTGGCGCAGTGTTGCAGGCTGAGGATAATCCTGAATTGCTTTAACGTGGGACCGGAGAGGGCGTATTCCTTTGGATGATATGTGATGGCCCAAAAACTCGAGCTCAGATGCGCCGAAAATACACTTCGAGGCGTTCACAACGAGGCCGTACTGCTGTAGACGTTGGAACAGAGCGCGAAGATGTAGCTCATGATCTTCAGGCGTGCGGCTGGCGATGAAGACATCATCAAGGTACGTAAACACAGTAGGGAGGCCCCGTGTGACCTCAGAAATGAACCGCTGGAAGGTTTGAGCCGAATTGCGGAGTCCAAAAGGCATCCGCACGTATTCAAACAAAACCAAATGGCGTCGTGATGGCGGTCTTCGGTATGTCGGCGGGCTCGACAGGAATCTGGTGGTACGCCTTAACAAGGTTCACTTTGCTGAAAATGGTGCAGCCATCTAGGCGCGATGTAAAATCCTGGATGTGAGGTAGGGGATAACTGTCGTGGACAGTCTTGGCGTTCAACGCTCGATAGTCGCCGCAAGGACGCCAGTCACCGGGATCACGCTTTGGCACCAAATGCAGCGGGAAGCCCAAGCGCTTGACGACGGGCGTATAATGCCGAGCGGCAGCATGTGGTCAAACTCCCGTTTGGCGATAGCTAGGCGTTCCCCAAACAGGCGACGTGGTCGAGCGGCTGTTGGTGGACCACGGGTGACGATGTGGTGTGTCACGGAGTGTTTAGGCGGCTGAGTGAGGTTGCACGGCTTTGTTAACTCCGGGAAACTCGCCAAGATTTTCTCGAACGGTGAGGAAGGTATCAGCATGCGGATGGCCGTAGGAGCGATGCCGGACAGGACTCCCGAGATGGAGAGACGAGTCTGACCGTCTATGAGACGGCGGTGCCGCACGCTGACGTCCAAATCGAAGTATGAGAGGAAGTCCGAGCCGATGATCGGTTGAACCACGTCTGCGATGACGAAAACCCACCGGAAAATGCGGCGAAGTCCAAAGTCGAGGGTGAGAGATCGGAGTCCGTAGGTTGCTATAGACGAGGAGTTGGCAGCATGAAACGACTGCCCAGGTGACTTCGAACGATCATCCTTAATCGGGGGCACAACGCTAATTTCCGCGCCCGTGTCTATAAGGAGCCTGGCACCGGATAGCTGGTCAGTTACCATGAAAAGGCGGCTGGGACGAGAAGTGAGATCACACGCCGCCGTCAGTGATCCCCGCGCGCGTTTCCCGGCCATGAACAGGGAGGTGTACACTTCCTGGCTCGGTGTCGGAAACGCCGGTGGTACCAGCAGAGAGGTGGAGGGCTGGGACTCCGAGCATCTCGTGTGCTTGGAAGAGCTCGATGAGTAGAGCGAGGCGAACGAGTCTCCTGGAGGGGGGGCTCCGGAGTGCGGCAATGGAGGCGGCGAGTTCGTCGATACGGGCCTCAAGGCGCGAAATCGCCTTGTCTGCTGGTGGCAAGACAGCGCTGACGGATGGGAAGGTCATTTCATGAACCAGATCGGCAAGCTCTGCCAGGCGGTCGAGGTTTACGTCGCCGGCCGCCGCGAGGAAGAGGCGGATTCGCTGTGAAAGGCGTTGGAGGAAGTGCTCGCGAAGCAACGCTGCGTGGGTAGGGACGTCGTGTTCCCCAAGAAGCTGTCGCATTCGACGCAGTAGTCGGGAGGGGCGCTTGTCGCCAAGGTCCCCCTCTGCAAGGAGCTGCTGTAGGCGGACGCGTTCCGACGGCATGAATCGCTCCAGCACCTTGGTCTTAAGGTGCTCATATGGCGGAGTGTCCGAGGGGTTGGAGAGGACGTCGGAGAGCTCGCTAGCAACATCAGGAGGAAGGACTGAGGCTACGTGGTAGTAGCGTGTCGTTTCCGAAGCAATGCGGTACAGGGAGAATTGCGCCTCGACCTGGTGAAACCAAACTTGCGGGTTCTGTGACCAGAAAGATGGGAGACGCAGTTGCACCGCCGAGACGTCCTGAAGACGTGATTGTTGAGGGCGCGTTCGAGTCAGTCATTGTCTTCGTCCTAGGTCACCACTTGTAGGCTTACGCCACAGGAGCGAAAGAAAGACACGCCTGAACCATATTCGACGCCAGCGAGGAACATGAGCCGTGGCTTCACGTGCCACAGCTAAGCGCCGTCTTTATTTTCTTCACTTGCGGTCGCGCGCTCTCCGTTTTGCGCGCCGCCCAGATGAGGGCGCTACAACACTATACCGGTTTGGTGGGATTTAGTGTGCATACCGGACCGGTTCGGTGGATTTGATGTGCAGACCGGACCGGTTTGGTGGATTTGGTGTGCAGAACCGACCGGTTTGGTGGGATTTAGTGTGCAGAACGAACCGGTTTGGTGGACTTGGTGTGCAGACCGGACCGGTTTGGTGGGATTTAGTGTGCAGACCGGACCGGTTTGGTAGATTTGGTGTGCAGACCGGACCGGTTTGGTAGGATTTGGTGCGCAGACCAAACCGGTTTGGTGGATTTAGTGTGCAGACCAGGCCCGTAGCCAGGGGGGGGCTAGGGGCCCGGGCTCACCCTGAAATTCGGATGGAGGGGGGTGTTTTGCCGCAAAAAAAATAACGAAAATAGGTGGTTTTCAAAGTTTTGAACGGGTGCCCCCGCCTCCCCCCCCCCCCCCCTCGAAAAAAAATTTCTGGCTACGGGCCTGGTGCAGACCGAACCGGTTTGGTGGATTTAGTGTGCAGAACGAACAGGTTTGGTGGATTTAGTGTGCAGACCGGACCGGTTTGGTAGGATTTAGTGTGCAGAGCGGACCGGTTTGGTGAGATTAAGTGTGCAGAATGGACCAGTTCGGTGTAGTTTGGTGTGCAAAACCGGTTTGATGTCTTCAAGAGTGCAAGAGATTGGTCTTGTGGACTTTAGTGAGCACGCAACTGGCCTCATGAGAGGATATGCGTGTCATGTACAATTACGCGTATGCAGGTGGCATATTTTGATGAATATTAATTAACAATTGAAACCTGCAGACAGATATTTGTCGTGCAGTTTACAGGAACACAACTGCACCTAAAAATGTTTCTTTTTCCAATTCCTACAAGTGCAGTTCAGAAATCAGGTATGCCATATTTTAGGCACATGTTAAACAATTGCAACATAGCGGGAAATGAACAATGCCACATAAGCCAAAGTTTTCACCTTGTTGAGCTTAACTCGTGCCTTTATCCTAAACCACTTACGAAGTTATTCGTCAACGGCTTGGCTTTACACATTTCTGAAAAACCATTCCTTTCGGCCACCAGACACCTTACGGCTGACTAGTGCTCCAGTGTCCACGTGAAGCCATGTGGAGGGGGATGTACTGTATTTTGAATTCTGGCAAATCCATGAAATACCAGCCACTATGCAAAATACGCACCATATTGTCATTGTCTAGTTACCCTAAAACCTCAAGAATGATTGACAATTAAAGCTTGAAGTAATTGAATTCATGCAATAATAAATTGCTGAACAGTGAGTATTGCTGGAGCCAAGTCTGAGAAATGGACTTGTCTTTGTCAAGGAACCAACAAGTTAATTGGTAAAAGACAGTCACACAACTACCAAACTTGTAAACTAATTTGTTTTTAACACTTCCTTTGATGCTAGTGTTCAAGTTGAGCTTCTAATGAGCATGAAAAATAATGACTTATTGGGTGCTGAAGGGATGAATATTTTTCATTAAAGCACAATAACATCAAATTTACACAAATTTTGAAGCATGGTGACGACCATCTGTCTCAGTAAAGAACAACTCACAGATAATGCCCTGTACTCATGTACAATGCCCAAAAATAGGCGTTTTGAATTATTAATATTTCTAGTGAAATGCAATTACTCAAAATATGCAGCTTTTTTATGTCAGAAGTGCATTAAAAAACACAACTTTGCATGCCCTTTAAAAGTAGCTGATATATTTTTCCACCACACAATAAAAGAAGCGTAAGGTACATCGTAATGCACGATATGCAGGCAACTTATAACACACTCCACCTACGATATCAGAAAAGCAAATGTAAACTTTTATTCAAAGTAGAAATGAAAATAGGAAAAAGCATAAGACAGTGAAAGTTCGTTATAACAGAGTATTCAGCTATGCACTGTGAGCATGCAGAAAGGCTTCAATTTGACAATTGTGACAAGGTGATCAGCAAACATTTTACAATGTGTACACACCTACCTCACTATCAGATACCTAATCAAAGCCATGTCTTGAAAATAATACATAAAACCAGCCTTCTCCACCAAAACCATTTGTGGACGGTTCACATTACATGGCTCTTAAGTTTTGGTTTTAGCTATTTGCATGTAGTTGTAAAGGGCCCCTTCAACACTTATCCAAGTAATTCATCTAATGACCATGAAATAACACATTTGAAGAACAGTGGTACATTTCATTGCTCATTCTTAGCTGGGGTTCTGGCTAAGACCGGCACATATACAGGCTCTGCAACCAATGATAACAGAAGTATTCAAAAATAATTAATTGGAAAGAGTTGTTTGGTAAGTAACATAGCAGTTTGATTATCAAGCTGCTGAGCTGGGAGACAGACTAAATTTCACCATTGGGCATATTTAAATGCGAAGCATTTCTTTGCGTACTGTAAGCACTTTTGCGTTTCTATCTACGTATCTATCTATCTAGCCGCCTACGTCTGGGTGCTCTCGTGATGGCCTCCTTAACTTGGGGTTGACCAAAATTTGGATGGGAGGGTAAGAGGTATTGACGAATATGTCTGGCTGGTCATGGCATGAATAGCGTGAAAATCCCGTTGCGTACGTCGTCAAACTCATTTCTCTAGACACGTGTGGCTCATACCCGTAAACCACGGGCCGCTGAATGCGGGTATGCGCCACAGGACTTTGACAATTTATATCTACCCAGGAACGGCGAGAACAGGCACTGGTAATTTAAATGCGAGAGCGTTAAGAGAAACTGACGTCGGTGGCGTTGACACTGGTAATTTAAAGGCGACAGCGTTAAGAAAAACGGACATTGGCGGCGTTGACGCCAGCAATTCAAAGAATAGAAATCAGAGTCCCTGCAGGAATCGAACCCAAGAATTCTGCGTGGCAATCAAGCATTCTACCACAGAGCCACGTCAGGTCTCGAAATTTCTTTGAAGAACACCCTATGCAGGCGTAATGATGGTGAAACGTATATTGTGGTTACAGTGCTGGTTATCTAATTTTATAACCATTACATACGTACTCCTATGACGAAAGAGTCATGTCGGGTTAACGTCAGAACTTGCAACATGAGTTGCAAATTCAGCGCAGTGTGTGTCACTTCTTCTTCCTGTGTGTTAGCGCTGTTGCATTTTTATCATGTAACGTCAGTTGTATACTTAAGCGCTATCCACTGTAGTTGATTTACGTAGCACTATCCAGGGCTACCATCCTTGCACGCACAAGCTCTACATATCAGCTTACGGCTTCTGGTGTTGGCAATACCCATGTTTCTGTTGGCATCGTTACACAACTGTAAACAACTGGTTATATGAAACATACGCTACTGTTCGACATGTCTGTGCGTGCAACATTTGTACATATCTTTGGCGTCATTTCATAACGTTTCGCTCAATAAAAAAAATTACAACCCAGTCACCTTACCTCCGGATGCTTCCCATAGCAACGATTCCCATGGTACTTGGGATCTGCCTCATTTTTTGTTATAAATTAAGTATGAGATGACAGAACACAAACCTACTTCAAAACGTGTGGCACAAGGCAACTAAACTCTTAGCCTCTCATTGCTGGTCAGTTTTCGGGGTACCAACTATGGGCAAAAATTTCTCGCTCATACAGACGATAGTGTCATATTGGTTTGACTTGCAGGAGAGGCGAAGCCGCTTCCAAGCACTCATCGATGAAAAGTGACAACATAAATACATTGTACAACCGAAAATGCCTGCTACGTACACAACATCACTGGTTTTTATTATAAAGAACATGCCCAAAATATGCATCTGAACCTCGAAATTGACAATAAACCTCTCCTCACAAGAATGCAAAGCGCATAGAGCTCCCTGCACAGCTGCCACAACAACATCAGCAACATAAGCTAGTGACATTGGGAGTGACTATAATTATGTAAAAGAACCTGCATAGCACTGTATTTTAATATAGCTGCAGCACCCTTATGGGCAGGCAACACTTAGCTATCACTCCCAAGGAAAAGCAAAAGGAAATAGAAACGGCAATATAACCGTCTGTAGCATGCTGTCAAAATTGCCATTACTAGCATTGAATCTATAGCACTGCAATAAAGCGTCGCATACATTCGTCAGAAGTTGTGGCGATTTTCAGCAGTTCTGCTGGACATCTACTTTCACAAGGCTAGGGTGGTGAGCAATATTTTATCACAGAGAGGAATCGTATGTTCCGAATTCATGAAGTACAGGCTGCCTTAATTAGGAAAGACAAAAGTTAAAGTAAAGAAGCATCTGTAACAGCATCTTGTGCTGCAGAGAGATGAAATGATAAAAATTAAAAAAAACATTGTTGATCCCACCATAATAGGAATCGGTATAACATGAAAGTGAAACGTGTCCTTACAGAAGTAGTTGAATGTTCAGTGTGCATCGATGTAAGAGAGCTTGCACAATGTCCATTGGTGTTTGACAGTTATATCACCGTTTAACGTGGATGCATCCACGTTGACGTTTGGTGGCACAACTGTATCCCGACGACTGACGTCCATGATCAATGATTAAACAACAAGGATTAAACAAACCCTTGTGGTCATAGATGGTGGCGGTAGCTGTACGGTGAGAGCGGAATCAGAGAAAGCGGTGCGACAGCCACAAGAGTGTCACTGATTGGACGCCGAACTGGGGCTAAGGTCACCTAATCGCGGCATGTTAGAGTTATTGAACACCACTGCCCAACCAGAGAAAAACATGACGAGCCTCATGTCTCCACCTTTGGCTGGCTGCGATTTTTCGCGGGGCAAGGGTAAATTGGAAACGCGGAGTTACGGCCACACGAAAAACTCGCGCATCGAAGAGCTATGTTTGGTATGGATGGATGCTACGAGCGAGGCCGACACTAGGAGTAAAGCCGCCACCTGGCACTGTGTTAATGTGTCGACAAAATTGTACTTTTCCTATTCGAAACGCGCCAAATGGGGCGGACGCGTAAAAATGACGCTTTGAAGGAACAAATGATTTATTTCACAGTCATAATGCTCTACTTCACTTTAGCAAGAGCACTGTGAGAGGGCAACGGTAGATATAAAAGGCGCGTTTGTAAAGCCTGTAGAGTATGTGACCGTGGCGCAGTGGATAGCGTGCCCGGCATCTCTTGTTGCGGACCAAGAGGTCACAGGTTCGACTCCCATTGACTGCCCCTTTTTTTCTGTATTCTGATCATGTGTATTTTTTCGACGTCATTTCCATGACGGAAATACATCACTGAAGTCTTGGTGGACCCCGGCATAGAACACTTTCGTGTTAAAAACAAGACAAAAATAAACTTCAAGTAAATGCATACCTCTCTCAATCTTTGCCTCAGTAGATTGCCAAATAAAAACACGTTTGCCGCTGCACCCAAACTTTGAATCAGGGAGTATCATAATCATCAGTAATTTTTTTACATAGCATATGTGGTCTTCAGACGTTTGCTCACAGGTGTACATTTTAGACTGAACACAAAAAATTTGTTAGTGTAAACATCGGCCACCATGATGGTACAGTGGTTACAGTGCTCGGCTGCTGACCTGCAGGTCGCATTTTTGACCGAGGTGAAAATGCCACTGGGCTGCGTACTTACATTTAAGTGTTAAAGAACCTCAGGTGGTCAAAATTTCTGCAGCTCTCCAGTAGGCGTGCCTCATAATTACATTGTAGCTTTAGCATGTAAGATATGAACAACTATTACTTCTATTGAAGTAAAACCCGTTTGGCAAACCTTTGAAGTATAATGACATTACCTCGACTAGGCATGTAAACAGGAACACAAGAGAGAAGTCAAGACACCAAAAGAAGAAAAAAAAAGAAAAGAAAAAAGCAGCATTTGTCATCTCTTGACTTCTCTCTTGTGTACGTGTTTGCCCGCCCATTCTCTTACCTTAAATACATACTAACTAGCTTAACTCTCTGCTCCTCTAAGATGCTACCTCACATCAGTGAAGCATGATTCAAGAGCTTCCTTTGTTTTTGTTACAAGAAACTTAATCTCTTTCGTACGAATTGGGAATCTTCGCAATGTACGACTTTCCATTTTGCTCCACATAGACACATAGTGAAAAAATGCTTTCTGCTTGCACCAAACACAACCCAACATCGGGTGGTGGATGCTCAACCACGTAGAGGGATGGCATAATACTCTCGGTATACATCAGCTCCTGAAACACCAGCGCTATGGTGCCATTTATGGAAAGGACGTTCCCTATTTTACAAAGCATTCTATCGCAAGTTTCAATGTACTGTGAACAAGACTTCTCTGCCCTTTTGTAATGTGAACTGTGCACAGTAAATCCTCTGATTTGTGCTCTGGAGTACTGCCCAATAGTTGGCAGCGGACTCATTGAAATTAAACTACTTACTGCAACTTATAGACTGGATGAAGGCAAAGGTGCACCCATAACAGCTGAAACAGAACGGTTCACCATTTTTTCCCGGAAATGATTCGCTGCTTCTTTTTCAAGCCAGGTGGGAGGAATACAATGCGCTCAAGTGACTTCAACATTGCCTGCATGATACATCGCTCGGCTATTTGCTGAGGCACACCTTTGGCAGCAGACACGAGCTTGAGGATATCGCCATTTCCCCCTTCAAAGGGAAATGTAGAAGTTGCCCAAAGTGGCCCCGTCATTTCAACCGACTTTGCAATGTGGACGAGCTGGTGCACATTAAATGCGAAAGCGTTCTCACCGTACAGCTTCGGCATATCTGATACAAATGCTTAACAAATGCTGCTTAAACAAATTATTGGCATGAGAGATTTCCCATGGCTTTATGCTTGCTTTCAACAGCAAATAGGTGCTGTGTGCAAGCAAAAAAAAAGTGGAGCAGGAACTTATGTGGCAAAATGTTTTCGAGACAAGGCACTCCGTAATATAGAAGCCAATACATCCATTCGGTGGCTTTCCCGAAAGACCTCTCAGAAAGTGACCTTGGCAACCAGGTGAAGAATCCGGAAGGACGAATTATGATCCGTTCATTTAGAACACCAATCCTGTTGCCTGTGTACCATGCATTTCCTGTGGAGCTGAGCCACAATTCCATGATTTGCGAAACGACCCCTTCCAAAATACAACGCAAATAATCAGTTGGGAAGCCCCAAACCAGGTCCAATGTCCGCAGGTTGGCAACAGCTGATGGGCCTTTCACGCCATCCACAGGGCATCCTCTTCTGGATGCAAGCTTCATTGCGCTGACGACCGACTCGTGGCATCTTTCCACCACATCTGGGCCTTCATAGGTATACTTTAGTGTTCCTGAAAAGGAAAATACACACCCACTTGTAACTTATCTGACAAACACACTTCGGATCAGTGCATAACGTTCTTTGGGATCAGCGCTTCAACCTACATAATATGATAGTTCTGTCCAAACATTATAGCACAAAAGACTTACATGTGAACACAACAGTGAAAAACAATTAGTGAATACAATGCTGACTGAGTTTCTACCCCAACAAACTAACCGAACGAAGCTACGAAAAGCGTACAACAAACGAACTGGTATGCTCGATTTAAATTTACCATATAACCAGGGCAATAAAAGTGAGAGTGAACGAAAAGAATGAACAAAGGGCCGAAGCTGAAACTAATCATTTGGATTATACAGCTGATGAATTTCCAATGAAGCTACAGTGACGGTTGTTGTCTTGTTGATTTTCTTCGGTGTCAATGCACAGAATGTGTACACCATTGGGCCAGGCAGTCTTATCCATGGGCACTTACAGCAATCGCAGGAGATGTCTTAACATCCTTTTGACCAAAGGTGTCATAGTAAATGAATGTATGAGCAGACTAATAAACTTTTGCATGCTTCCTGATGACATGACGGCTGATACCTAAAGGCTAAATATATTTCACGAGTGAGTAGGGTTGATGATGAGGAACAAACTTTATTCAGTTGGCAGGAAGATCCCCCCTCCCCCCTTTCCGAGGAGGGGGGAGGGGGGACCCTAACCTAGACGACGGCCATGATCCCGTGGGCCCTGGCGGCGTCTTCGGCCTGCCGTATTAAGCGGGTTTGTAATTATGACTCGGAGCTGAGGAGCGCGGCTTTCCATCCACGCCCGTCTGGGAATTGGCCTCTCATGGGGGCCTTCGGGCACGCCCATAGCATGTGGCTCAAGTCCGCCCTGTTACTACAGAATTTACACTTGTCCGAATGAAGTTCCGGCACGAAGTAATGCATCGTTACCGGACTAGGAAACGTATGTGTCTGAAGGAGGCGCCACGCCACCGCCTGTCCTTTGTTCAGTGACGAGTGCGCTGGAGGATGAATTCTCCTGCTTAGCCTATAATACTGCGTGATTTCTCTGTAAGTGGTCATCCGTTCAAATCTCTCATCATCCTCCCAGCTCGAGCAGGGCAATCCAGAGGCTCGGTCTGTGAGTCCTCGAGCTGTCTGGTGTGCAGCCTCATTGCCGGGTAAGGAGGAGTGAGCGGGTGCCCAGACTATATCTATTGGTCGCTGGTCTTTGTGTTCAGCCAATATCAAGCTTAGTGCTATTTGTGATATTCGCCCTCGTGCAAGGTTTCTCACAGCCGTCTGCGAGTCACTAACGATTAAAGATGTTGAGGTGGATGCTATGGCCAGAGCAATAGCTGCTTCCTTCGCCTCTTCTGCAAAGCTTGTTCTTACGGAGCTGCTGACCTTATGATTTCCCTTGTAGTCCACTACTGCTATAGTCATGTTGTCATTGCTTTTGTATTTAGCCGCGTCTACGTATGTTGTTTCGGGTAAATCCTTTAAGTTGTTATGGATATTTTTCGCTCTTTCTGCTCTCCTTGCCTGATGATAGTCGGGGTGCATGTCTTTTGGTATCGGTAAGATTGCTAAACGTTTTCTTATCTCATAAGGGATATCATTATTGCTGCCAAATTGATTTGTGTAGTTTATGCCTAGTTCCTGTAGTATAGTTCTGCCTGTTTTACTGTGCGTTAGTCGTTCATACTGTGCGATTCTCTGGGCTTCTATAAGCTCTTCTGACGTGTTGTGAATGCCTAATTCAAGTAATTTCTCATTAGGGGTAGTTATCGGAAGTCCGGTCGCCTGTTTGAAAACTCGTCGAATGATTCTGTCAATCTTTTCTCTTTCAGCCACTTGCAGTCTGAGGTACGGAATCACATATACAATACGACTGATGACAAAAGCCTGTACCAGTCTTATCATATTATGTTCCTTCATACCATAGTGCCGGTTTCCAATTCGCTTGAGTAGACGCATAATTTGCTGCGCACTGGTTTCAAGTATTCTTATCGCTTCTCCGTTATGCCCGTTCGAGCTGATTCGGAGTCCCAGAATTCTTATGCTTTGAACCGTAGGTATTTCCTTGTTTGCAACATAGACTTTAATGTTAGGCTTATCTGTGTTACTTTTCCGACCCCTACATGTCGGGTTGTAGAAAAGCAGGGTAACCAACTCGAAATGGAAACGCTTTGTAGGTTCCAGGAATTGGGCGATGAAGTTATTATGAATATTTTTCTTTTATGTCGCAAAAAAAAACTTTTCTTCACTCCAGGAACCATCCTAAAAGGCATTCCGACATTTGAAACAGACCTTTGTAACATCACATCAGCAGCAGTATACGCGATTACGCGATAAAATCACGCCACGTACATGGTGTCTCGTGGTTGAATGACTATGAATATGCATCAGGTTCCGCATTAGGGTAATTTCTGCTGGACGCAGCGCATGCAAGGAAAAGCTTCTGGAAATTGATTACAATGTTCGAGGCCCACGATGCGTAAACACTGCAGACAGTTCAAGAGCATGCATGAGTACACAAAATACCTGTGAATAAGTGGAAAGTAGGGTCTTCAAGCGTCTTGAATCACGACACCGGCCTGCTGCACTGGAACGACGATGCAGAGCTACTGAAGGTATATGTCAATTTCACAGAGCTCGCGCAATCAGCGTCTATACCGTTTTTCAATGGCTCGCTATCTCTGAGCGTTATATCGAAAAACTAAATAGAGCAACAGACCACATCTTGGTCAGTACGAAACGAAGTGTGGGGAGAGAGAGCGTGCGGCGATGCAGTGAACGATAGAAGCGATGGTGCGAATCAGCCCATTGATAAAGATATCCCCACCCCACATTGAGTTAGGCAATTGCGACGGACTGAATACAGCACTTCAATACATAATATTCTTGGCGACAAACTTTCTCGACAGCACCGTGGAAACTACGGAACCAAAGCGCATGCCAGCTACTGCGCCAAAATACAGTGCTCAAGTTTTCTGATCATTTTTTTTTCATATGACTTGCTGAAATAACTGCTGCTTTATTTGTTATGATACTCATACAGCTAGGGCAGTCACCGGTCCAAAAAATTTGGCAGATTCCACATAACATGAGAATTGATGTCATCTGAAGCTTGCGGAGGGAAGGTGACTGTGGTGCCATTTTTGACTGATCAAAACGTTACGAAATGACGTTAAAATATATATATACAAATACTGTACGCATAGACACATTTGAACAGTCGCATATGCTTCACGTAACGAGCAGCTTTCAGTTGCGTAACGATGCCAACACCAACATAAGTGCTCGGACACTCTGGTATTAACAACACCAGAAGCAGTAAGCTTATATGTAGCGCTTGTGCTTGCGAGGGTGGCAGCCCGGGATAGTGCTACATAGACCAACTTCAGTGGATGGCCCTCAAGTTTACAAATGAAGTTAACGCCGCGTGACGCCTGTATCATAAACATACATATGTATTGTTTATAGAATAAGATTTCGAGCACTACAACCACAATTTTTTTTTCAATTTCAATTTTTATTTCATCTCAAGGATGAGGGCAGGCTCGGGAGAAAAGTGACGTTTGTCACTTGAGGAGAACCCGAGCCTCCCTATACATGGCAAGCAACGAGGACATAGGTGAACATAGACCATGGAACATAGGCCATGAACATATGCAATGAACACAGACCATGAAATGCATGGCGCAGTAGAAGTGGAAAGATGCACGTGGAGTAATGCTATGCACAGAAACTAATATACGTGAGCACTTTCCTACTGCACAAATTCCGAAGTACAATGCAAAATATGGTGTAATACAAAACATACTATATATCAGACAACATTGATATGCACAGAAATTGTAAATAAATAAATAAATACATAAATAAGTACACAAATAAATACATAAATAAATAAATAAATAAGTAAATAAATAAATAAATAAATAAAAAACTAATGTCTGAACCACCATTTTCGCAATTTTCACGATGAAAGCACTTCCCTAATGTCATGTGCACTGCATTTTTCAATGATTATTTTTGCCTGAAGTAATTTATTTAATAACAAAGGAACAGTAAAACGCAACATTTGTCGCCCAAAATTGGTTCTACAGAATGGAATGTTCCAGTGCTGCTGTAGACGAGTTGGGTACGGAGCAGCATGTGTTTCCAGTACGAAGATATCTAAGAAGACACGATTGTTATGAAAAAGAGACTGCTTATATCTTATTGCTAGGGAATACTCGTATAGTTTGTGAATTGGGATAATATTAAAGCGCTTAAACAGTTCTTCAGTGTGTACATAGTAGTCAACATTTGCTATAAACCTAATCGCTTTCTTTTTGTAATCTGTATATTTTACTTATGTTGGTTGCTGTCGTACTTGCCCATACCAAAAGACAATAATTGACATGTGACAAAAACAAGCTGTTGTAAAGTGTTAACTTAACAGAAACTGGAAGAAAATAACGCATTCGTGCAAGTATACCCACACATTTTGATAGGTTGGTAATTAGAGTATTAATCTGAGGATCCCACGACATAGTGCAATTAAAAAGTACTCCTAAAGTTTTAACGGTTTCTACAATTTCAATTTCCGCATTACCAATACGTAATCTATTGTCTAAAGAAATCTGTCTCCGCGAGTGAAAAACTACAGCTTTTGTTTTTGTTGCATTAATAAGTAATGAATTTCGTTCACTCCATGAGTTTAAGCTTTTTAACGTAGCATTTATAAGTGTGGTCATGGCATTCATATCGTTACCTGTAAAGAAGAGGCTAGTGTCATCCGCGTATATTATGTATTTAGGTTTATCACTGATCTTGACAATGTCATTTATGTATAGGTTAAAAAGCAGCGGTCCTAAAATGCTACCTTGCGGAACCCCTGTGGTTATTGCCTGGAGAGAAGATAACGAATTGTTAATTTTTACACATTGCGAGCGGTACCTAAAGTAAGATTTCAAGAGGGAAAGTGGAATGCCGCGAATACCATACATTTCTAGTTTTTCAAATAAAGTATGATGACACAGACGGTCGAAGGCCTTAGAAAAATCTATGAATACACCAATGCATAGTTCTTTGTTCTCAAACGATTTCAGGATTATTTCTTTCTGAGCTAGTAAAGCAGTCTCCGTCGACCTGCCCTTCATAAAACCATGTTGAGATTGTGATATTATGTTAAACTTCGTAGAAAAATTCATGAGTCTTTTAAAAATAATTTTCTCCAAGCCCTTTGAAAATATCGGTAATATAGAAATAGGTCGATAGTTCGTAAGATCATTCTTGTCTCCTTTCTTATACAACACGGTGACAACAGACGTCTGCATTTGTTTTGGGAAACAGCCTGTTGATAGCGACAAGTTATAAATGTGAGAGAGCACGGGAGCTATGATATGGATTGCATGTTTGATCGGGGAAATCTGAATACCATCTATGTCACGAGCGCTGCTGTGTTTTAGCGCGGAAAAAATTGAAACTATTTCTTCATCTCCGGTTGGTCCAAGGAAGATGTTCTTTGGCTGTCTTGTCATTGCGTCAGTTATAGTTGTCTGCGCTGTTTGCGCCGGCTGTACAATGTTTATGAGAAATTGATTGAATCTTTCTGCAAGTTCTAAATCTTTCACCACTCGACCATCTATATTTATTTCAGTAACACCCGGAGAATTCGGTGTCCTGTGAAGCAAAGCATTAAGTTTCTTCCACAGTTCTGCACTTCCTTTGCAACTGTCTGCATGAAATTGTTGATTTAAGTAATTTCTTTTTTCTTTCCTTATGAAGGCATTCACTTTATTGCGGTATTCTTTAAATACATTTAAGTCCGACACATCCTTAGTTTTTAAAAACCTTCTAAATAACTTTGATTTCTTTTCGATCATTCTTAAACACTCGCGATTGATCCATGGTTTGCGACTTTTACGGCATTTCTTTACAACTTTTTCTTTAAAGTGTCTAAAATAGACTTCTTTAAAGATAACCATGAATGTTTCATAAGCTACATCTGCGCTATCTGAAAGGTATACCGCCCTCCAGTCTGTTTGGGAAAGGCTTGTGCTGAATGCTGTTAAAGTGTGGGGGGGTGATATTTTGAACAGTTACAGCGGGCAATGCTTGGGGTTTCTTTGTTGCACTCTTGGTAAAAAAGTAAGGTGCAAAGTGGTCGCTGATGTCACAACATATTACACCAGTGTCTACGTTATCTTTGTTTACGTTAGTAATAAATAGATCGATTAACGTTTCTGAAGTAGGTGTGATACGTGTGGGAGTTTCCGTTACTATATCGTAGCCACACGACTCGACCGCAGACACAAACGTAATTGCGAGAGCAGACGACTCCAGTATATTGATATTAAGGTCACCGCCAAGAATAAGTTTTAGGTTGTTGCCATTTACATAATTTAATAATTTTTCAAGGTTACTAGTAAAAGTATTCACAGATGAATCGGGTGGCCTGTACATAACAGCATAAACGTAACCACGTGAAGACAAAGTTAAGCACTCAATGTCAGCAGCGACATAAGAAAATTCTGGTATTATTTGAGCGTCTATGCAGTTTTTCACTAGAACCATGAGGCCACCACCTTTTTTCTTTGTTCGGTTAAGAAAGAAGGTATTATAACCATCCCGCTTGTAAATCTCGTCGTCTGAAGTATACCAAGTTTCCGTAATCATTATTATGTCGAAAGAAAAAGAAAACATGTCTAGAAAAATAGATAGGTCGTCTTCCTTGTGTCGTGCTGAACGAATGTTTAGATGAAGGCAGCGCAGATTATCGCTGCGCCGATTTCCTACAAGGTTATTGACGTCACAAGGTGACACCGCCATGGCGAAAGAGAAGCTTCACCGTGATTCCGGATAGCGTTTTAGGCAATCTTTTCAATATCGCTTGCGTCGCGAATGTGCAATACATGTGAGCCCTCATCTTTCCGTGCAAGAATACGCCCATCATTCGTCCACACGAACCTCCAGTTCGCTGCTTTCTTTTTAGCTATTGCCGCACCAAGAAGCTGCTTTAGGGCTGGGCATAAGTGTTCGTTGATGAACACAGGTGTGTTAGAGGCGTGACCGAGGTCATGTGCCGAGATGCGCGTCTTCTTTGCTTTCTGAAGCACCAAATCACGTTTTGAACGGTTGCGGAATTGCACTATTATGTTCGGTATTGAACTGGCATTCTTTGCTGGTACACGGTGACATTTTTCAACATCATCTTTGGATACAGACACATTCAGCAGTCCGCCGATCCGGTGAAGGGTATTTCCAAGATCCTCATCAGCAAGCTTGGGTATTCCCTTAATCTCAAGGTTAGAGTTGCGGGAGTATTGCTCAGATGCAGTTATCCTCTGCTCTTGTTGAGACATTCGTTTCTTGAAAGCTTCGAACTCGGTTCTAAGTTGCTCATTAGTGCTTCTGAGTGACTTCTTATCCCCGACGAGATCGGCATTCTCTTTCTTTATTTTCTCAACTTCGTCGTTCAAAAAAGCTCACACTGTTTTTCAGGTCCCTTATTTCCTTTCTTAGCTCTCTCTCAATGGACGATTTGAACTCAATCATCTCCTTTCTCATTTCTTCTCGCAACTTAGTCAATTCACTCATAACTACAGCAACACTTCACACAAGAGATGTATCACCACCTTGGCAGCAGAAAGGCAGCAAAAACACTAATCGTTGTTTAGTATATAGAAAATGAATTCAAACCTGCAATAATTGAACACAGACGTGTGAGGAACAAGCTTTCGCTGCCCCCCGCTGCTGCCAAGTGAAGTGCAGGCCTCCAATGCAGCAGGTTTTAAGAAGGTGTCCCCTGGTGTTGCTCTGCGGCGGTAGTTTTCTTGATTCGTCAGGGGCTTGCCTCCCGAAACGTGTGGCGCAGTCAGCGATGCGTGGTAGCACAGCCTGCGACGATGTTCCGATGATTATCAGCCGATGCGTTGTCAACTGCAATAATTGAACACAGACGTGTGAGGAACAAGCTTTCGCTGCCCCCGCTGCTGCCAAGTGAAGTGCAGGCCTCCAATGCAGCAGGTTTTAAGAAGGTGTCCCCTGGTGTTGCTCTGCGGCGGTAGTTTTCTTGATTCGTCAGGGCTTGCCTCCCGAAACGTGTGGCGCAGTCAGCGATGCGTGGTAGCACAGCCTGCGACGATGTTCCGATGATTATCAGCCGATGCGTTGTCAACTGCAATAATTGAACACAGACGTGTGAGGAACAAGCTTTCGCTGCCCCCGCTGCTGCCAATTGACGTTTGCCTCCACTATGACTGCGTATCGTTTTTTTTCTAATGCACTTTCGGGACCTGGCGTGGTTCTGTAGTACAATACTTGATTTTCACGCGGAATGCTTAGGTTTTATTCCGCCTGGCACCCTGATATTTATTCTTTGCACGCTTCGAGTGAACGCTGCCGATGTCCGTTTTTCTTAATGCTGTTGCATTTAAACTACCAATGTCTGCTCTCGCCGTTTCTGGTTAGATATAAAGTGGCGATCACTTGTGGCACATACCCGCATACGGCGGCTCGTGGTATACGGGTATGTGCCACACGTGTCTGGATGAAAGGGTTTGATGACGTATGCGACGGGATTTTCAGGTTATTCGAGTCATGACCCACCAGACATATCGCCAAACCCTCTCAACCTCCCTTACTAGTTTGGTCTATTCCAAGTTAAGGGGGGTGATCACGCGAACACTCAGATGTTGGCCGGTGGATAGATACGTTGATAGAAACGGCCAAAGTGCTTCCCGTTCGCTCAGAAATGATTGGCATTTAAAACAGAACACGAGCATATTTAGTACAGGGCATCCGAACCCGAATTTTGGCAGTATTTCTTGCCGTTGTTTGTAAAGGTGGCGTAACCTGTCGTAATCAAGCAGCAAAGATATTTAACAATTCACACTGTTGCCGCAAAATATTATGACCACTTTCCCACAAAAAGCGCGATATCCGTGAATGCGTGAAGCAGCGGTACCTGTAAATAATGAACGAGATATAGTACTTGAGAATTAGGTAAAGCGATCTTTCAAAAATATGACAATTTCGCCGCGAGGACGAAGCTAGTGATTTTCTTAGTGTTGTAACTACCACTGTTTTTTACGTACAACAATACATTTTGACATTTCCTCTCACTATATGTATTAGATATTTTTAGATGTGAAGCATCTTATGGCGAAGCTTAATCCGGTGGTGGTGTGCCGGCGTGACCACCCCTCACTGCGCATGCGCAAACCCTTTCAAAAAAATAAAAATAAAAAAAACCTACTTCCCCCCTCTCTCTCCTCTAGGCATCCCTCCCCGCGGCAACCACACCCTCCCTGCGCATGCGCCTCCCCTCCTCTCTCCCCTCTTGCGCTCCCCCCCTCTCTCCTCTAGGCATCCCTGCCCGCGGCGTCCACACTCCCCACTGCGCATGCGCGTCCCCCCTCTCTCTCCTCTCCTACGCTCCCCCCTCTCTCCTATAGGCATACCTGCCCGCGACGTCCACACTCCCACTGCGCATGCGCGTCCCCCCCTCTCCCGTCTCCTACGCACCCTCCTCCACTCTCGCCTCGCGACGCCGACGCCGGCAGCGTCTGCTAGCGAGTTTCTTGGTTGAAAAAACCGACTGCTCGCGCTGCACAACCGTTCACTGGCCACCCCGTATATATGGCAATGGATCTTAACCTCCAAGGTGGTGCCGGTGGGAGATTTCTCCTGTGCGTTGTTGAAAAAATAAAAATTCGCAGCATGCGCGTTAACTAAAAGCGGAGTGCGGGTCTCTGTGTCCAGTCGGAGTATCTGTCTCTCATTGCCCATTATCAGCGATTGGCATGTTCCAGTAGGAAACACTGCTCCATCACTGCCTGTTTTGCGCCTCCCCAGTTTTCTCTCCTGCGCGACGCTGCGATGAGCGCCAGCGTCAATGCCGCCGCCAGTGTAAGCGTTAGCGCCCGCTGCTTCACATCTACACATGGTTCCCTTTAGCGGGAGATGGTGTAATTTTTTTTATAAATATCGTGTTTGCAAGTGTTATTCAATATATTTCATTGAAATTGTGTACTTTATCTGGATATATGCTGAACACGTGCATGTATGCTAGTTTTGATGTTGCTGCTCTTAGTTTTGTTGCAGTTAGTTTTACTAATGGTAGTTTTGATGTTGGTGCTGCCATGTGTGGGCCTTCAGGCACATTCAAGCTGTATGTTGCAGCTTTTCGCCTAACAGACCCCCCATGATTTCGTTAGTAAATAAAAACATTCCGATTCTGATTTCGTGGCTCTGCAGCAATTTTTCACGAGCTCACATTTCCGCAAAACTTTGAAGCTAGTGTCCATGTCCTCCATGAGGCGTTTCACTTCGCTCTTTCTGGCGCTCGAGTAAGGCGTTCCACCTAACGTCAGAGAAAACATCAAAAACATGGGCTCTGTATAGTGGTGCCAAGCCTGAAAGAAGTGCGAAGATTGCGGGTCCTCCCTTGTTTAACTTTATTCTCGTCTTTCTATATGTCTTTGTCTTCTCTGTCTCTCTTGTCTACATTTCTTTTTGTCTGTGTTTTAACACGTAAGTGTTTTATGCCGGGGTACGCCAAATCTTCTGTGACGTATTTCCGTCACACAAATGACGTCAAAAATACACATGATCAGATGGCAAAGAAAAAAGTTTCGGCAGCCGAACCCACGACCTCACGGTCCGAGACGACAGATGCCGGGCACGCCATCCATGATGCCGTAGTCACACTCTTTGTAGGCTCTACAAGTGCGCCTTTAATATCTACCACTTTCTTTCCACGCTTCTCTTGTTCGGTGGGGGTGTTGTCGGTGTCTGAGAGGTAAAGTGAAGTAATGCAACATGACCGGGGCTTTCGTTATTAGCTCCTGAAACGCGTCTTTGCCACGCGTCTGTCCCATTCGGTGAGTTTCCAATAGGTGAACTGAAATTTTGGCAACGCCTTAACACACCGCGAAGCAGTGACCTTAGCCCAAGCGCCAGCCTCGCTCATAGCATCCAGCCATATCCAAATAGCTCTGCGACGCGCGCCTTCCAACAGCGTTCCCAGCCTCGAAAAAAACGGTGCAATAGCTTTATCATAGGAGTACGTATGTAATGTTTATAGAATTCTGCAGCCAGCACTGCAACCAACTCCGACGTTTCGCCAATATTGCGCCCACATTGGGTATTTTTCCAAAGCAGTCCCGACCGACAGTTGGAGTGGCTTTGTGGCAGAATACTTGATTGCCACGCAGAGTGCCTCCGTTCGATTCTTGCTGCGACGCTGCATTCTTTGCATTCGTCGGGTATACGCAGACGGTGTCAGTTTTTTTAGGAGCGAAGCTCCTTAGGTCGGCACCCCGCTGTCGCCGTCGCCGTTGAAGCTCCCTGGCATGGTGCCAACTGTGGCGTCTCCCCCTCACGCGCGAGGATAAATGACCTTTATGAGCGCTGGAACGCGGATGACATCTGCACGATGCGGAAAGCGCGAGAATACGAACGCATGCGAAATGAAGGCAGATTAGTCACCCTCTCCCTCTTTCTTCTTCTTTGCCCTGTCCCCTCAAATCGCCGAAAGCGCGAAACCATCGCTGCGACCAGTCGTCCGCCCAGTGGTTGGTCCGTTGCCTGGACAATGAAACGCCGCGCGCACCGAATGCCGCGTGCGTCCCATTTCTAAGAAGCTTCGCTCATCGGTTGTATTCGTACACGGAACAACTCCTAGTTTTTACTTAACGCTTTGACATTTAAATTACAATGTTTCTTCTCGCCCTTTCGGGCAGATATAAACTGTCAAACTCCTGTGATGCATACCCGCATATAGAGGCGCGTGGTATGCGGATATGTGCCACACGTGTCTAGAGGAAAGGGTTTGACGACGTGCGCGACGGGATTTTCACGTTACTCATGTCATGACCAGACAGTCGTATTCATGAAACCCTTTTACCCTCCCATTCTAATTTTGGTCGACCCCAAGTTAAGGAGGGGATCACGAGAGCACCCAGACGTAGGCGGCTAGATAGATGAATAGATAGATACGTAGCAGTTCTCGGAGAAAGGCTTCGCATTTAATATAATTATATTAAATGCGAAATATTTCTCTGCATACTGTAAGTACTTTAGCGTTTCTATCTATCTATCTATCTATCTATCTATCTATCTATCTATCTATCTATCTATCTATCTATCTATCTATCTATCTATCTATCTATCTATCTGTATGTCTGTCTTTCTGTCTGTCTGTCTGTCTGTATGTCTGTCTTTCTGTCTGTCTGTCTGTCTGTCTATCTATCTATCTATCTATCTATCTATCTATCTATCTATCTATCTATCTATCTATCTATCTATCTATCTATCTATCTATCTATCTATCTATCTATCTATCTATACGCACACGTCTTGGTGCTCTCGTGATCGCCTCCTTAACTTGGAATAGGCCAAAATTAGTATGGGAGGGTAAGAAACTTTTACAAATATCTCTGGCTGGTCATCACATGAATAACGTGAAAATCCTGTCGCGGACGTCCTCAAACGCTTTCCCCCCAGACACGTGTGGCCCATACCCGTACACCACGGACCGCGATATTCGGGTATGCGCCGCAGGTGTTTGGCAATTTATATCTAACCAGGAACCACGAGGACAGACATTGGTAATTTAAATGCGAGAGCGTTAAGAAAAAAATGCCCCCACCTCTCCGAAGGGAATCGTGAGGAAATGCGAATGCATTTCGCGCGCGCTTCACTCCATTTATATATGGTGGTTGTGGTTCGAAGAAGGAAAATGCGCCTAATTTCTGCAGCCTGGTCGGCAGCACCGCGCAGCGCCTGTTTTTTTTTTTTTTTTTTTGCTTTTTTTTTCTGTTTTTTTTTCTTCTTTTTTATTATTTTTTTAAATTTTTTCCTAATTTTCTTTTGTTCTTTTGTTCTTTTTGTATTTTTTAAATTTTTTTTTCATATATAGCTCCGCCGAGCTCCCGCGATGCGAGCGCCCTCACGCACCAGAGCGCGCTCCTCCTCTCCACTCACTATAACACCTGCCGAGGCCACCGCGGTCAACGCCAACGCCGGATGCCTGACATAGGCCGACTAAGAAATGCATTCGCATTTAAAACTGGGGATGCGTAAAGCACGCAGCGATGGAGCGAAATCGGGAAAGAGAGTAGGATTGAAGTGAACCGTCACACGCTGGTTGACTTAATTAGATATAGAAAGGCGTTAAAAAAAGAGAGCAACGATTTGAATATCTTGGTGCAGGTGTTAGATGGATGCCAATTTTCCTAAGGCACTCAACTTCCTGAGCGACTTCGAAGTTCCAACCAACACCTACCTTGTGTCGGGCGATGGGTCGGAAGAGTGCGTGCACCTACTTTACGGATACGTGCCAGAGGCGGCACCACCTGTCGTCATCCATAAGTTCTTCCAGGTTCTCTACTATTTCACCAAGTAGTGGACAAAATGCGCCAAGAGACCACCGCAGATCTGACGGTTCACCTTTTTATCGCAGTGCCCGTACAAAAGCGTGCGTCTAGTCGGAGTAGTCAATCACCCATTGTAAAAGAATTCGGCAGATCCCATGCCTCATGGGAATCGGTGTCATACGAAGCACCCGGCGAGTAATTGTCTACGCTTTATTTTTTGGCAAGCATAACGACATGAATCGGTGTTAAGTGCAGTTGTGTGCACATCCTGGGTTTACCAGGAACGTCCACTATACTGGCGTTCACTGTTGACTACCCTGGGTGACTTGTCTTCTCACATGACGCCAGCACTCAAGTTAAAACACAGACGTCAGTATTATGAAGAAGAAGTGCACTTTACGGTCCGACGATGGGAATTCCACACGTACACTGTCGTCCTTTATGAAAGGGAACGTGCGAGCGCGTGGCCTGCGCTCGGCGGCGGCTGCCTACAGCACCATCAACCGAAAGCTAAGGAAAGCACGTCCGCTTTTGGCGTCATCTATTGGCGAACAATATAACGAATCATGGCCGGAAGACAAGCGCTGCTCGAGTACGCTCCCTCTTAGCTCGCGGAACGGGCGATGCCTGCAGCGCGTCGTCTGCGGCCAAGAAATCAAGCGTGGTGCGCCAGCGCGGCGCATGCTACAAGCATTGCCGTTGCGCGAGCAGAGAGGGAGCATAATCGAGCAGCGCTGTCTACCGGCCATGATTCGTTATATTGTTCGCCAATAGATGACGCCAAAAGCGGAATTGTTTTCCTTAGCTGTCGGTTGATGGTGCTGTAGGCAGCCGCCGCCGAGCGCAGGCCACGCACTCGCGCGTTCCCCTTTCATAAATGACGACAGTGTACATTTCGTTAGCGTATTCCGCCGGAGTTGAGCAACGTTTCAATATAGACACCGTCCACTGACCAGAGGGAGGTGCGTTACTCGCACTGCCCCGTCCCAAGTTCCCTGATATTGGCTGTTAGGGACACGCAGAACAAAGACGCGCGCACGCGTCCCCGCTGTATCTCGGCCACGATCAGCCAGAATCCACCCACTCATGCGGGGAGGTTGACGCGAGCATGGCGTTACATTTCGATCGACCCCGTCTCAATATTGCTTTTTTAACGGCTTGGCTGTCTTTCTGGCGCTGCAGTCACACTCGAAAACTCGACTTCACGGTGCCTATAGCTTTCTGAATCCTAGGAATACAAATGTAGACTGCTATAAAAATGGAACCAACATTGGAACCACAATTTACGTTAACCCGGCATGACGTCTCTGTCGTAGGTTTACATATGTACTGTTTTTACTTTGTTATAAAATTAGATAGCCAGCACTGCAACCGCAATTGTAGTTGCCTTGACCTTGCGCTTACATAGGGGTCTGTTTCCGAAGCAGTTTCAAGACTTAGCTTGTGTTTGTGGTAAAATACGTGACTGCCACGCAGAACGCTTGGGTTTTATTCCAGCTGAGGTCCTGATTTTTTATC
>JALIZH010026932.1:0-27022 GCA_030522465.1 Rhipicephalus appendiculatus
TTTGCCACCTTATACTATAGGTTATGTTATATTCACAGCCACTGCAGATAAAGTATATTCCTGAAGACTCTTGTTAAGCATCTGGTTATGGCGTGTCATTAGACGCAGTAACATTAATAAGTACGGATTCTGGTTCTCCTACAGATGTCTTTTAAAAATGGCTAACTAAATCTATATAGACCAAAAAGCGAAATGGAGTACATGTATCACGGCAGAAGCACTGATGAGATGTGTGACGATCTATAAGACCTTTAAGTACACGCACTATGCCATGTGCCGGGAAGGCGGCACCTATTTAGCACTGCACTAACCTCAGTGGTTCGGCCATGGTCGGCAGGTCTGCCCTTGGAATCCAGTCGGCTGGACCTGGGCGCGGCATCGTGCCGGGTGAAGAAGCTTGGACCGCGATATGAAGCGATAAAGGCCACGTAGTACAGTGGCGGTGCGGCGTTCCATCGAGCGGCGGTCTGTTCGGGGGCATTCGCTGCAGGAACAAAACTCTGCTGACACAAGGCGCCCACGATATGTTCCAGCTCTTGTTGCGTGGGCGTGCTGGAAGTGACGTAGCTGTTCCCCTTTGCCCTCGGCAGGCTGTCGCCAGAGAAAGGTAAAGGTGGTCCGATCGTCGAAGAACGAGAGCCGATGGAGACGTTCCTAAGGTCCGAGGTATGCATCCTCCCGCCCTCAATCCCACCATAAACGAAGCCTGTGAGGAGACGTTCTGGATGGCCGGCACACCCTTTATTCTAGAACGCGCCTTCGTTAGCAGTGCGCGAGCCATGTATGCTGATGATGATTTCCTATGAGTGCCTAATCTCTTCGTCTTTCTGCACTACGTAGCTTTTGCCAATGTAATTGTTTTAAACTTGGCTTTCAAAAGAAAGGAGTTGTAACTTTTACTGAGTTTTTTTATACCAGCCCTCTCCTGGTGGCGGTTTAGCACTATATATTTCTTCAAAAATTGCTCATCGGGTTAAAATTACATGTCAAGTAATAAATTTAAAAAGTGAAAATTCAGCCCTAGATATTCTTCCTCCCGGATGTCTTGCATTTTCGTTAGTTAATGAATATTTTCCTGCAGGTGTTAGAGATTCGACTGCTTGAGATTCCATAATTTTGTCTTCTATCTATCTATCTATCTATCTATCTATCTATCTATCTATCTATCTATCTATCTATCTATCTATCTATCTATCTATCTATCTATCTATCTATCTATCTATCTATCTATCTATCTATCTATCTATCTATCTATCTATCTATCTATCTATCTATCTATCTATCTATCTATCTATCTATCTATCGACTTTGTGATCTCGCGACCATGTCACTTGATACGTACCAAAATCGGTATGGCATGGCATGAGTGTATTAGGAAGATAAGTGACAGGTCGTAACATGAGAATCGCTAACTAATCGGAAATATACCGACATTAAAGTGGCATGACATGTGTGTGTCACAAACTTAAATGACAGGTAATAACATTGCAATCATAGAGCATAGAAGAAATTTAAAGCCAATTTTAAAGTACATACCACGCACCAGAGCGCAAAACAGCTCGAGACGTCAATACACAGGCTGAGGATCAATTTATAAACTCAGAAAAAAAATGCAAGCCATCTCCACGAAGTGAATGCTGATGACTGGGGCGAAGCTCCAACGCTTATCGGTAAAACCGGGACGTATTCGCCGACACATCATGTAAAGACGTGACACATTGTTGTATGGTGATTGTATAGACACTTATGTAGGCAATGTTTATTATTTAATATCGATGCAATTATATACACTTATATACAAAAGATGTAATCATTTACATATCGATGCAAGTATATGCATAATGTACATCTGTTGGATACATAATGATAGTTTACTTTACGGACCACAAAGAAGGTTGTTCCCAATGAGCTCTGGGACCCGTTTCCATTTGAAGGTTACAGCTTTGTGTTAAGTGAAGTACGTGGCGAGAAGATGTTAAATTATAGGATGCGACGCAAAGTTGGAGAAAGCAATGTCGATACAGGTCCCTCTTATGGTAGTGGGACGCTTACAGTCGTAGGAGCTGCACCAGATATCGTAACGGGACATCATGTGTGGGACTAGCCAGTCATCAGCCATGATGTCCACGCTGAAATCTCCGACGAGCACGAAGAGAGTGTGTTTGAATGCGGTTGCGTATCGATGCATTGCCTTGTCGATGTACGTGATGACGTCTCCCTTGGACAGGTTCGACGCCAGGTAAACGGCCATGACGACGATCCCGTTGGAGAGCTTTACGGCAGCGTGCTCCCCGTTGTGGCTCTGGTTGGTTAGGGGTAGTTGGAGGTCCTCGGCTGTTTAGGGTAGATTGACGTAGATCCCGACACCTCCCACAGGGCGCTCTGCTTCATCGGTGCAGACGACCGCGTTGTATCCGTTGACCGTTGGTCTTGGGGCGTTCCAAGTCCCCTTGAAGCAGAGCACTTTCCTTTTAATTACAGCACAGCTGCGCCTCTAGGCGCAGCCCCTAGAGAATGTGTGGTCTGGGACGGGTCTCCCTTTCCGGAGGTGCACTGGGGGGACAGGGGTGGAGCCACGTCTCTTTTTGTCGTTGTTTGTTTCCTGACGCCATTTCCGTTTCTCTCTCTTTTCTTCCCCCGCGCGGAGCAGCCATGGAGCAGCTGCATGTTTCTGTAGTCATTCCCGTTGCTTATTTGTTTCGTTTTCTTTTTCTCGTGCGAGTAAGGACAGCACTGTACGGAGCGTGGACTGGCGTGCACTCGACAGCGCCGACGGGCAAACACGGGCGCATTTGATCGCAGGATTGATCACCACTTAGTCTGAGGTGCGGCTACATGAATTGGTCTAACTTCCGAGCCAAACTAGATCCGTGTCTGCCCTGATCGCGATCAAAGGTGTCCACACGACACCGGTATGGTGTGAAAGCAAGCTCGAAGGCACGCAGAAGTACGAGCCATCGTGGTAACGGCTAGTTATGACGGTGGGTACGCAGGTCGTTGGGGGGCGCACATAATATTTCCAAATATCTTGTCGTGATTACGAACATAATCTGTGTTCCCGAAGAACCTGTCTTGGAAACTAGACGCGCTAGATAGTTCGCCAGACGTCAACTGAGTTCAGTAACGAACTCTGGAATGTAACTTCCACTCGTACGTTAAATCACATGCTTGGCGGAGCCGCTGATTACAGGTTTCTCATCGCACGAACGAAGAGGAATGGAGCTGTGTGCTCAGGAGCTCAGAACTTCTGCATCAACTCATGGCCGTCCAAAGGGCCCGCGACGCGGTGTTGAGGCACGGCCTACCCGTCCCGACATGTGAGCGGCCCGCTGCTTTGCCACCTTGAGCGGTAGCTTTCCTCAGGATCAAAATAAAGTTCTCTGTCTTTCTGCTCAACGAGTTAGCTGGGTCAGTGGAGCATTAGTTAATGGGCGCTGAAGAGGTCACTACTTCAAGTAGAATGTGTCCAACATGTCGACCGCGTAAGCGTCGGCCGTCGTCCAGTACCAGACATATTACTCGGTTGTTTTGTAATAAACCACGTACTGGAACGGTGGCCCGCGGGCTGGTCGTATGTCGTATCCATTCGTTATCCGTGCTTCGCAGGCACAGCACAATAAATCGAGCAATGTTGCAGGAACAACAGCAGCAAACCGTGTATAATTGCCGTTTATCATATTATTGCCACCGTCATAACACGATGGCTCGAACCTTTGCTTGCCGTCGAGCTTGCCTTCACACCATACCGGTGTCGCGCGGACACTTTTGATCGCTATCAGGGCAGACACGGATCTAGTTTGGCTCGGAAGTTAGTCAAATCGCAATTAAAGTGACCATGCAGCCGCACCTCAGATTAAGTCGTGATCAAACCTGCGATGAAATGCGCCCGTGTCTGCCTGCCGGCGCTGTCGAGTCCACGATCCGCACAGTGTTGTCCCCACCCGCGCGAGAAAAAGAAAACAAAAGAAAGCAACGCGAATGACATCAGAAACATGCAGCTACAGCCGCTCGCCTGGCTCGCCGCTCCGCGCGGAAAAAGAAAATAAGAAAAGAAAGGAGAAACGGAAATTGCGTCAGGAAACAAACAACGACAAAAAGAAACGTGGCTCCGCCCCTGTCTCTCAGTGCACCTCCTGAAAGCGAGACCTGTCTGGAACGCGCTTATTCTTCATCGTCATCGGCGTCATCGTCATCGTTATGACTTATAATGGGTACATTCCATGTGCTGTGCCGTCCTGGCAGAAAGAGAATGTGTGGTCTGGAACGCGCTTATTTTTCATCGTCATCAGCGTCATCGCCATCTAGTGTAGACGGCGCCAGGCACATAGCCCCGGCTAGAGGAGCTTCGCCCCTAAAAGAAGATGGCTCGTATTTAATCACAAGTTTTCCAGACAGTCAATGCGAGTGCCACTCTGAAGCCTCCAAGACTTGCATTAAGATTGCTTGATTTATTTATTTATTTATTTATTTATTTATTTATTTATTTATTTATTTATGAAGGCGCAAGCCCTACATCCCTCATCAGATTCGAAAAGTGACGTCGAAGTCAACACGAGGGGTGCAAGGAATCATATGACGACGTTTTGATGACGTCATAGGTCGCCAACATTTGTAACGTCACATAACGTCATGTGACACGATGACGTCATCACATAAGATCTTCGGTTGGTCAAAGGTGTGTTGATCCTGGAGGCACTGAAAAACCACGTGTCGGGCAGGCACCGTCCACTGCCTCCGGAGGCAGTGGATCCTTCGTGCAGTGGTCTTTGCGTGCAGAGAGTTAAGGATTACTGCAATTGAATCAGGTGAAAGAGAAGAAGGAGGAAAAGAAGAAGGCTTTGAATAAAAGAGATGAGCTAGTTGGTAAGTACTCAGTAGATGACTTTCGCCTTCCAGTCGTCTGAGGCTATGCGTCAGGGACCGTGTCAGTTTTTATTTATTTATTTATTTATTTATTTATTTATTCAGTTATTTGTTTGTTAATTCGTTTATTCAATGCTCCAGAGGCCCACAGGGCATTTCAGAGGAGACAGGCTTCATGATCACTGGTGTAGTCTAACAAAAAAAAATCGAGAAATACGCGTGCGTTTAGTTAGGAAGACTTCAATGACTTGCTATTCTTAACAAAAATAACTGCGGCACAAACTGGGGACGGAAAAAAAATCACAGCATATCCGCGGAGTCAATGATGATGAGTGGGCGAAGCTCCGGAGGTTCATCGGTAAACCGTGAATCTTCCGTAGGAGAGGAGAGGGTGAGGGCGCCCCTAAAATCAGAGAGCAGCTGCACCGCCAACGCCATCTAACGCTAACAGACGCTGCCTGCGTCGGCGTCGCGAGAGGGGGGGGGGGCCGTAGGAGAGAGGGGGGAAGCGTAGGAGAGGAGAGGGTGAGGGCGCCCCTAAAATCAGAGAGCAGCTGCACCGCCAACGCCATCTAGCGCACATTCACGCAACCGCCATATTTTACGCATGTCTATGGGACAGCGCCCTCTCGGAAACGAGACGAGAAATGGAATGCGTACAGCGCCATCTAGTATATCGTCACCCAACTGCAGTTTGCATGCACCTCTATGGGACGGCGCCCTCTATTGTACGAAAGGAAACACTACGGGCTACAGAGGATGGTGGACGCCGGACGCCCGACGCCGCTCGACAGCCGGCCAGGTCTCGCCATAAGGAGCTTCGCTCCTAAAAAACAGAGCAGTCAGGGTACGGCGCCAAATTTTCAACGAGTTTATTTTCCGCGCATCAAGAAAATATCGATGATTCCAGAAATGCGCACACAGATAGGGCGCACCACGTACTAACTTTCACACAGCACTGCCAAATAAGCTATTGTACAGCACTGTCTACACATAAGCATTCACTCTTGTACAGAGTGACGTTTCCGCTCTTCTTCGTATCACACGCGTCTCTCAAGACAGTGGTGCGCAGCCGCACAAGGCACTATGGAACTGCATGTGCGAATTCACGCCATCCTAAATCGACAATACCAGCTCCCTTAGGAGATCATTGACGTAGCGGCCGTTCGGCTCTCGGCGACTTGCCACAGCTCAACAGAATTTCGTAGAGAGAGGCCACCATGCAACGCAGAACTGGCCTGGGGTGCTTCTTTTCGCACGAAAGCTTGGCTTGTTGCGAAGAAATGCGAGAACAAAACTTCGTCAACCTATTGGGTCAACTTCTTGGTTCAACTTATTATCCATCCTGTCGCGCCTCTCAGGACTCGAAATAAAGGTTGGCCATTTATATATCCATCCATCCATGGCGATGGATGACGATGGCGATGCACCGCCTTTGTTCAGTTGTCCGCGAACGCAGTTTTCGCGTATCACACTTGCGGCAATTCGCGCTCGGCGCGCTCAGAGAATCGTCCAAATAAGCCTGGGTTCGGCCAAGTATATGACCAAAATAACGAGAGGTTGATGCCATTGAACAATGCATATGCTGGCCGGGACCAGAGAACGCGTCAGAATTATCCGACTTTCCGAATTAACGGGTGACGAATTAACGACCTTTCACTGTAAAAAGATTAGCGTGGAAGCACATTAGTGCATCCACTGGTCGTCACATTAGTGACGGGACATGCTTGTCGCCAACCTCGTGAAATCCTTTCCCTCGATTCCCTCTGGCACATACCCGCATAAAACGGCCTATTGAATGCGGATATGTGCCAAAGGCGATTCACAGCCTGTAACGACCCAGGAATATATGGCAAGAACATACTTTGCAAATCATTAGACGGTAGCGTATGGGACTCGTGTCGAAGAAAATCTGGTGGCGGCGTTGTCAGTGAGCGAAAAATCCCTATGGACGCTAAGGATACGCTGTAATCGATCCAAGACATTCTTCGTATGGTATGGTATGACTAACTTTATTATGGTCCTGAGGATCAGTCCGGGACTGATGCTGGCTGCTCCCACGTCCTTCGTGGCAGTAAGGTATTCTACCAGAGAGCTGTCTAAGAGCTTGAAACTGCTTCAGCAAAAAACACATGCCCTGTCAACGTCAATTGTGGTTCCAGTGTTGGCTATCACAGTTTATGAAATATAAATAAACATTACTTACATACCTCTCAGCAAGCTATAGTCAAGTGTTGCTGTAGTTTGTAGGAATACGCCGATGAACGCTGCTCATGATATGCCGATAATCGCGCTATAGTGAGTTCCGTTTCGATAAAATTGACGCCTGCGCTGTAATGCAGCGCCGACGTCACATAGGACCATGAGCTACCCTTTAGGCGCCGGCGTACTCCACTAGAGAGCTTATTTAGGCCGGTTGGTACCGTCGCACTCAATAGGAGTTGCAAAACGCTGGCTGTGGTTAAAGTGACCCCAAGCCTGAACAATGACACCGACAAACGGCGCTTTGCAGTGTTGACGCCATTTTGAGCACAGACAGCGTGTTCCAATCTATATTGAGCGCCTCTGTACATGTCCACAGAATCTTTAATCGTCAATATATAAGACGAGCCTGGTAAGCCTTCGATATACCACCAAGTACATAATGTACACTGTCGTCCTTTATGAAAGGGAACACGCGAGCTCGTGGCCGGCGCACTGCGGCGGCTGCCTACAGCACCATCAACCGATATCTAAAGAAAACGCGTCCGCTTTTGGCGGCACCGCCTGTTGCGATATCGGAGCGGGAGCGTAATCTAGCAGCGCTTGTCCAACAGCCATGACTCGTTATTTTGTTTATCAATAGATGACGCCAAAAGCGGACGTGCTTTCTTTAGATATCGGTTGATGGTGCTGTAGGCAGCCGCCGAAGCGCGCCGGCCACGCGCTCGCGTGTTCCCTTTCATAAAGGACGACAGTGTACACACAAAGACGTTCATCCGCCTCGTAACGCTTGACTCCAAGCAAAACAAATGCTGCGTGAGCAGCTACTCGGCGACTGCTTCGCATGACATCGATTCCCACAATGCGTGGAATCTGCCCATTTTTTTTATTGTAACCACCTCATGATACAATGATAAGAATTGAGAAACCACCGATCAAGGGTACACAGTCCGCGACACGTCATCCTCACATCCACAACACGTGGAAAATAGCAGCCACTCTCGGCGCACTATCTACAGACTGATAGCCAAAGCACACATGTTTCCTATTCTTGTTACCGAGAAACAGGAATATCTAGGAAACGAAACTCATAGTACTCAGTACTAAGGTACATTTAAAGACAAGAAACGATGCACCAAATTGCATCAACGTAATAAAAAAGCACGTAGATATTTTTAGAAACACAAAGCCCAGATAAAATATACTAAAATTCAGCTGAATGCAACATGTGCTGATGAAAGTGATGCAATGAGGGTCACATATTGCGGCTTCTGGGTGATGCTTATGTTCGAGAAGAGGAACGATCAAAAAAGAAAATGTAAAATATCTGCAAGCCATACTTATAGTGCCTAGAATATACTGGCTAGTGTGCTGAGCGCGCGCTTTCGCGTGGCCACCGCGCTGATGCTTTCCCACAGTCACCGCATGGAGGCGCTGCGACTCGCTAAGGTCCCCCCGCGCGTCGCCGGCTCCTGCGCTTTCAGCTGCGTAGCACTGCGCTTGCTGCCGCGAATGAAGTGTTCTTCGTTGCTTTTAGCACACTCGTCAAAGCACTTGCCCGGAAGGGGAAAATCTTAGCGCCAAATTATTGCCCGCAGAGAATCCTCAACTGATTCGGCACTACAAAACGACGAAGCGTTTCACACGTACCTCACGTCGTCTGATAGTTTTCGCGACTCCGTCATTCACCACCAAAGCGAAGTAGAAAAGTCGCAATGAATGTACTACGACACACGCAACTTGCCTGTTCAAAACAATCAGCTAAGGTTGACACATTAGACGCAAGAAATTGTGTCGTATATGGCTCACGGCAATTTCGATCGCGATCAATTGTCCGACTCGGATACTTCGCTGCTACGCGGGAACATTCGCTGGCAATTTTACTAGCAGAAGGGCGTCCTGAAGGGCAAGTTGGCACATCTTATTCCGTTGAAAACAACGCGAAGACGGGTCGAAGGATACGGAACAGCTCTTCTGTTGTTTGTTCCTTAGCCTTCATCCCGTTATCGCGTTGTTTTCAACGCTGTGATTTTACTCGAAGTCGATCCAGTCAACTGAAATTCGCACCTCTCAGTCGTGGTCACGTTTGATTATATTAGCGGCGCATCACACGCTGTATGATGCACCTTCATGGACTTGCTGAGTGTATAATCTACACGTGCCGAGGTAGTCGGATCGTGTGGCTACGATAATTCTTAATAGTGATCAGATACTTGATCCGTAGCGTGTCGACAGTATTAACAAATGTGTAACGTCGGTATTACGCAAATGCACTATTTCTTGCAAAAATTATGATACTAGCTTTTGCACTGCGGTCGCTTCACCAACAAGATTAATTGTGCTGACCCAGTGCTACAGATATCAGCATAAGCCCCATACATTCGGATAGGTTGTTTCGATGTTTCTGCAGTTCAGCTATACCTACTGCATTGTTGTACTACATGAGCAAGTCTGTAGTTAACAAAGCACCATTTATATGCAAATGTTCGGTGGGGTGGGGTCACTTTCACTGTTCCTCGTTTTCCGGTGTCATCCGTATTTTCTGGACCACATGCGATGAGCACAAGCCAGTCTGAATACGATTCACTATACTCATGCGTTTTATTTGAAAGGCACTGCTCACTTGACAAAAAGATATTACGAATGTGTCTGGAGCTTGAATTTCATTTTAACAGAAGGAAAGGTAAGTGCGAAAAACCGTACAGGGGTCATTCTTCAAGAAAGACACCTCCATTAGATCGTTTCATTATACTAACATTGTGATTGGCTGAAATATTGTCTTAAAAAAATTCTACTGCAAGGCATTTTTGAACTAACAGTGAACAGTAACCACAAAGAACGAACAATTTCAGGTGGGGTGAGACAATTCATTTGGTCAAAAAAATTCAATTTTGGGATTTCAAAATTACCTGATAGAGCATTTCTTTATCTTTGAGAAAATATATTTGCGGTTTCAAAAATAATTATAGGTCATTTTCCTTTGACACATTGTAATGCGCGCGTACCCTTACGTTATTTCTGCGTTTTCCTCAAAAGAACATTTTTGGAATTTCTGTGCCTGTTTCTCGGGAATCGGGCGTAAGAAAACAGATTTCCACGTGTTAACTAATGGCATTTACATAACTGGAACTAGAATCAGTAGCCTATGCTCATTTGTATTTTTTAGTATAAAAATATCATTCATACGTGTCAATTTTCATGAAACAACAAGCGTAAAAAAACATGACAAATCTAGTTTTTGTTGTACGCTCACAATTTTAGAGTCACTTCTGTAAAGCGTTAGTAGCTACCTTTTTGCAAAATTGCAATGCTCCACAAATGGCAGATCCTATTTAAAAAGTGCATTAGTAGAAAAACAAACAAAAATAAAAATACTAAACGATTTCGAACTATCTTTGAGCTCTAATGCAACCTACATCTACCTTTAAAATACCTTGCAAATTTTATAGCCATAGCTTTCATTAGCACTGCTGTACAGCCAAACTTTGAAACTCAGTTCCAAGTTTCACCCCACCTTAATAACTTGAAATGTAATCTGAGCTTCACTAAGAAAAATCCCACTTCCACAACTTAACCATAAACATATCAAACCTAAGTAATGTGCAAAACACACATACGCATTACTCTTTACAGTTCTCATTTACACGTGCATACACGAGGGACAGCGCGAGCACGGTAAAAACAGCGCAAACATCACCAAGATAACTTCGGACACGAGGCGCGGAGCACTGATAAAGCTGCGGAGGACCACCAGCAACACCGACGCGTGTGCTACACCTTTGCGACAAGCGTCGCCGCCTGCCGGCCAAAGTTGGAAGGCATCACCGGCACTGCCACCTCCTCCCATTGAAAACCCCCTCCGCTCAGCACACTAGCCAGTATATTATAGGCACTATACCATACTGGACGCCAGAACGTCTGTATTAAAATGTCAAATTAGTTGCCCCGATAAAACATCAGTCGTGCCGGACACATCTGAGGAGTAATCATCGGGCCATCATCGCTGGTGTGCTCCTACGCCTTTATCAGATTTGGGATCTCATGCTTCGTGCGAGATGCGTCATGTATTTTGCCACTCGCATGAACAGATGATTGGTTCGTCGTCATTGCTTATGCACTGCATTGCTAATTTAAAATGTGGAGAGAGTAACGTGGAAAAATTGAGCGAATGTTCACTGATACGCAAACATACATTAAAAAAAACGAGGCGTGCTCTATTACTGTCAAAGTGCGCCTGCATTGGCACAAAAATTGTGACGTTGTTAGCACTAAAAACCTTTCAAAATTAGTCCATAGTTTTCATAGTGTTTCATTACTTTTGGGACTGGCCAGGCTCATTTTTTTACGTAGGCTAGAGCCTAGCCGTCGCTCTTGAAAGAACACACCCATTTGCTGTTAAATGACACACATATAGGAGTGGCTTGATCTACCTGGGAGTGCCGTGAACAGTTTTGTGCCACGCACACTCCGTTGCTTTTTCTGTCACCGTTATTGTTAAGCGCGATAGCGAAAAAAAATGGGCAAAATTGAATATTTAAAATGAAGCGACGCTTTAGAATTTTCATGCTCAGAAACTTGAATGGCTGATTGCGAAGAAAACTTTAGCGGCAGCTCGAATGATGTTTTAGGTGACATTGCCGCCATTTATACTTTCGTCCGGATGCACTCAATCGAGGTATGGGATAGAGACGAGAGTATGGTGACATTCAAAGTTTATGTTTAGGGAGGTTTTTCCCAAGTACATTTTCATTCGAATGGTGAATGAACCACGTCGTCTTCGCGCATGCGCACCAATGAATCAACATGCACAATGTAATGATACGGCGATGAATGGTGTGTAAGAGTAATTAAGTAGCACACCAGATGCGCTGCCGAACCTCTATGTTCACGTAGTGTGAGTTGTCGAGGCAGGAGTGCAGCCCTGCCAATGGTAACCGTTGCGCTGACGCCGTGGCCATTGTCACATTCGCAGTGCAGGAGGGTTTGGAGGCTTTCGTCGACCTCGTAAGCCAAACTCCAAGGTTCGGAGTGGCCCACGTGGGTCAGACTCACTAAGGCCTGTTGAGGCAAAGGTAATCCTGTACCAGTGTTATCAATGCATATTGCAATATACCGCAGAAACGGCATATCCAATGTCGAATCCAGCAGCCGGGAAAACCTGCGGGCATTGTTGAAAGGAAACTTTCGATTTAGTCGCTTGTGATGACTAACATGAATTAGGCAAAATAGTTTACGCGTATTTAAAGATGTACAATCCAGCTAGAACTCATTGTGGAAAACAACACCCACACCAACGAATCAAACTGCTTTAGAGGGGTGGTTGGCTCAATGTGAACTCAAACAGTAATGCGTAAACAGGTGAGCAATAGCAAAGGAAATGCACGAAAAGACCAACGCAATTTAATGAGAGGTCAACTTCAATACATATCAGCCGCTATTCGACCCTGTGAAATTGAACGTACGGGAAAATGGGGATACACGAGTACCACTGCCACAAGTAACATCACACAACCACCTCCTCCAGAGCTAATGTTAGACAACAAACACCGTCATTCCTCATAGAAAACATTTATTGGCGATCAGTACCACGCGGTTGTTTGATGTCTGATGTGTCCGTTAAGAGTGGCAACAAAGGTACTTGTTTTTGTTGCCTTATATCTGTCCAACGAATTTCCTCAAAAAAGGGTGGTCTGATCCTAGAAGCAATGCAACACCGCGTGAGGTGGAGAGAGCTTCCACAGAAGGTGAACCAACTCCGGAGGCAGTGTAACGCCAGGTAATGTGCTCAAAGCTTCTTCAATTGTTGAGGTTTTGCATTCCAACACCACGAACGGTTACAAAAGGATCCTTAGTGGAGGGTTCCGGAAATTTTAACCATCTGGTGTTTTTTAAAGTGCTCCTAATAGAAGCTTACGGACCTCTAGCATTTACATTACATCGAAATGCGGCCGTCGCCGCCAGGATTTGTTCCTGCAACCTTCAGGTCAGCAGTCCAGCACCATAACCACTAAACCACTGCGGCGGGTGCGGACAGATTCAAAGGCGAAATGTGTCCGCGACTGTGCCCGCACGACTTCATGACCCCGTGTAAATGTGGTGTGCACATTTTCTGATAATATCAAGAATCAAGAATCAAGAAAGTTTATTTCCAACAGTAGTTGTTGGGGGTCACCCCAGGCGAAAAGCGGCGAAGATGCAGCTTGAAAGTGCCTGGGGGGCCCGTACAAAAGGCAGTGTTCACATAGATTTTTGTCAACGTACGCATATACAGTAAACAAAGGATATTTATACTAGAATAACAACAAATTAAGGAGACAGAAATACTAAAAAAAAAAACATAAGACACACATATATAAACTTTAACACATGTGCATACATAAACAGAAAAGTAATTGAACTGAAAATAATGATGTCGGAAACATAATAAGTATCTTTAAACATGCTTGCTTTTAACACGTATATTGCTACATATATTTGTAGAAAAATTATTTAGAGGGTTATAACACTATACAATGAATGAAATGTGTGGTGGTAGAAACTGATAGTTCTGTTTAGTGAAATTCAGACGTTAGAAAAAAAAAAAATCGTGCAACCTTTTTCTACCTACGTTGCTAAAATCTGTGCCCTGTTTCTGATATTTGTTCAATATATGCGGTACATTAAAAGCCAGAGATTGTTTGCCATAAGTTGTGCGCCATCGCGGTACCAACCATCTTTCATGACTTCTGGTTCGAGGATCGCCAATTTGTTTCTTTAAACTGCAGTTACTATAGTAAATGTTCCCCTACGCAGCTGCTGCTGGATTGTACATTCGAAGCATTCCTATTTGCAAATTCAATCACTGAAGTTGTCTACAAGGCCAAGCAGCATGTTGACTACATGGGCACACACACGCACACACAATCATAGGTCGGCAAACTCACTCATGAGTCGACTCACTCAGACTCACTCAGACTCAGATGAGGCGTGAGTCTGAGTCTGAGTGAGTCCGGCTGAATTATACTTAGGTGAGTCTGAGTCCGAGTGAGCCCGCTTGAGGAAAATTTTGGTGAGTGAGTTCGAGTGAGTCCGGCTGAGTTATACTTTGGTGAGTCTGAGTCCGAGTGAGTCCGGCTGAGTTATACTTAGATGAGTCTGAGTTGGAGTGAGTCTCCTTGAGGAAAATTTTTGTGAGTCTGAGTCCGAGTGAGTCTGGATGAAGAAAACACCGGTGAGTCTGAGTCCGAGTGAGTTTGGTTGGAGAGAAATTTCGTGAGTCTGAGTCCGAGTGAGTCTGCTTCAGCAAAATTTTGGTGAGTCTGAGTCCGAATGAGTCCGGTTGAAGAAAAATATTAATGAGTCTGAGTCCGAGTGAGTTCGCTTCAGCAGAATTTTGGTTAGTCTGGGTCCTAGTGAGTGCTAAGCGAAAAACGTTTATTGAGTGAGTCTGCGTGGGCTCCATTTATTTTGCCGACCTATGGTTACAAATATTTATAGCCTCCTTTTATGGCGTGCCTTGTAATCGTATAGATGTACCGTCTTGTAAAGCCCTAGAAAATATTTTTCAAGTTATCAAGCTGTCCATGCCCTCATATATGTACGAGGGCATGTAAGTGGGCTGTGCAGCATGTTCTGACACATGTACAATTCCAGGCCACTTTTATTATGCGATATCGTGATCCACATTGATTTTGATCTACAATTGTGTACCTAATCAACGGAGAATGAGTGCAATGTTCGAGCTTCATCATTCATGCGGATTCAAATACGACAAAGCAGCACGATTCGCGAGCATAGAGCGCCCCTTCGCTCTCTGTTGCATTGAACCGCTTGTGTCTTTAGATGCCGCTTCGGTTTTTCCATGAAAATCTGGCAATTGGGAAATTTTTGAGCGCAAAACAAGACTTTCACAAGTACGAGAGAGACAGGACGGGCGCTTTTGAATGCCTCGTGAATGCATTGTTTCGCGCTCAAAAATTTCCCAATAGCTATGCACCATCTCACCGAATTTCAAGCTTTGTTAAAAATGTAGAGACGACACAGACCATCGGCTTTCGTCATGTCATTCGCTACCAATTAAACAGCGGCTGCGTTATTTAAAGTGGCTAGATAGAGCTTGCCCCCGTGGTACCTTTAAAGTTGTAGCGACCGGATTTCAAGGAGGAAGGGGGTAGAAACGCACCATTCATGCCATACGCGACGCTCCATCACTTGCAAAAACTAATTTCTTCGGGCTGTAATGTGGTCAAAGAATTATGTTACCTCTCGGCAATTCAAAAAGCTTTTAAACTTTAATGACCTCTTCGAATTCTAGACTCTCTTTGGGAGATATTGCTGCCATATTTTCCCAGCACGCCTGCAGTTCAGTCCTTGCCGACTCAAGCAAAACCCGTTTTTTTTTCGTTTTTTTTTCTTTTCTTTCCTATTCAAACACCTTTCCATTCATAGTCAGCGTTGACGCGCCCAAGCACTTTCGGTGGTCCCTCAGCCGTCATTGTGTTCGTCCAAGCCACACGGCAAAAAGCTTCATGGCACGGGCGTTTCCCAGGCTCGTTTCCCGTACCTTACTTTCGAGCTCCTAATACCCCCCAAGGAATGCAAGGAAAGTACACAACGAAGCAACGAGAGCTCGACACTCTAGGCTTGAGGCCTGCAACACAAATATCCCAATTCTTTCAAAAGTGAACATTCGGCAGAAGTCTGTCTCGTTGGGATAACAGAAAACTGGAGAAAAGAGAAAACTCCAGCCAAAATTTATTTCAAGAAACCGCGACGTTTCGAAGCATGATCGGCTTCTTGTTCAGGGGTGAGAAGGCCCGCGATGTGCAATGCCTTCTTGCCAAGCAGGATTGTTAGCCGTGAGTCGTCGCAAGCCCTGGCAGTAGAGGTAGGGCAGTGCCCCCGTGGTGTGGTCGATGTTTGCCGCTGTCTGCTCAATGTACCAGGAATGGAGGAGGGGCCGCCGGCGAAGGTTCCTTTCTTTTTCCAAAATCACCGCGCCGTCGGGACTGGTATGGTGGTCAAACCGCTAGCAGTGCTCTGTCACTTCGCTCCGTCCGCTGTTCAAGTGACGGATGTCATTCTTGTGCTGCCGCATTCTTTCATGGAAGTTCTTGGTTTCCTCAATGTAGGAAGCGGGGCAGTCGGCGCACGTGATCCGCTACACGACGCACTGCGCTTTTTCCGCAGATGCGCTGTCTTTGGGCCGAGGTATGAAACTGCCGATGGTGGTGGATGGCTTGTGGGAAAAGTCCACCCCTGCCTTTCTTAGTATACGGGCTATTGCTTCGCTGGCGCCCGCAATGTAGGGGATCGACACGCGGCGTCGTTGCGGCGCCGTTGAAGTCACGTTTCCCCCCGTCTTTTCTCTTACGGAGGGCTCTGCGAATAAACGCCTTTGTGTAGCCGTTGGTGCAGAGGTCACGAATTATTGTCTTCCTTTCTTCTATCCGCTGCTGGGGTGACGATTGGTGATTTTGGTTGGAGTTTTATATTTAAACTCGTGACGCAGCGGGTGGTTGGTTGTTTACACAATAAACGAAGGCACGTTTCGCTGCAGTGGGGCGATAGGAACTTTAAAATCGATTTTAAATACGTCCTAGGCTATATTATCTGTTGATATTTCGTAGGTGATACGCGTGTATATACACAAATCTATCCCACATATTATCTAGCCTTCAAAATTTTGTTTCAGAACTTCAATGGGAAGATAGAAGGGGGGGGGGGGAGTATGCGCTGGTATGAAGATAATAAGCGGTCTCATAAATATATGAGACTCGAGCACTGCTCTCCATCCCTTACCCCCCTCCCTGCATCTTTCAAGAATGTAGCCTTTGAAGCAGGAAAGAAAAAAAAAGCGCATGTCCTGCATTCATCTCACTCATTTTGTATTCGTTGTAGCACTGGCTTTCGATCATAAGTCGCTGAGCAGTGTCCCCTCATGGGATACAAATTAGCGCATTTCTCATATGTTTCATGAATCACTAGATGTCATTATGAATCCACACCAAGTCTGTTATTCTGCAAAGAAAAACAGTACGTTATGGCAACCTCCGCTGCCCCATTTACCCGCTGAAAATAGGCTCCTCAATCATTTATTTATTTAATAGTACCCTGAAGGCCCGAAGGAATTACAGAGGGGAGCTGTGCATATGAGAATGCGTAAGAGATTAGCAGTTACATCGAAGTAAAAACAATACAAATAATAAGTTATTAAGGATAGATATAATAGCGACGCAGTGACAATAAAAAAGAAATAAAATTGCTAATAGCGCAGGGTTAGCTATGTGAACTTATTGCGTCTGGTTTGTAGTAAACCCTCCAGTTGTCAGTTCAGCGCCTTGTCCAGTGACTTTGTTCTTAGAAATGAATATTATTCCTGTCCTTTCTGGGGACTAGTACGATCACTGTGAAGCGGCGTCCGCGTCCCCACCTTTCAATACGGCATTCATGCAATCGGCTTGACTGTCAGCAATTGGGGTTTTTGGAAAGCAGAAAATTGCCATCTCGTTTTACATGGTCTGTACCAGACCATGCAAAAAGCTTCGACCATACCTTTGAACACAATCGCCGGCTCTCATCGGCGCGCCTATGCACGTTCATTTTTGCCTTGTGTCCGTATCCAGCGTGGTACTGATACGACTCTCTACCATTATCCACGAGATAGAGTAGTAGTCACTAACAGTTACAACTGGTTCTTAGACGGCTCAGAAAAATATCTTGCTAGAAACAAACGCAGTCACAACCCGTGTACTTAGATTAAGATGCACGTTGAAGAACCCTGGGTGGTCGAAATATCTGGAGCCCTCCACTACGGCGTCTCTGACACCCACATCTGGCTTTGCGACGTAAAATACCAACCTCTATTATCCGCAATCACTTTGTGAAAGCATGACATCGACTAAAACCGAACTTAGCATTTCTATAATTCGAAACGCTAGTATAATAATTATTGGCGTTTAACGTCCGAGAACAATGATGTGATTATGAGGGGCGCCGTAGTCGACGGCTACGGAAATATTGGCTACCTGGGGTTCATTACGTGCGCCAAAATATAAGCACACATGGCTCAAGCGTTTCGTCATCCATCGAAAATGCGGCCGGTATTCGATGCCGTGATCTTCGGGTCGGCAGTCAAGCACCACAACCACTAGACTATCGTGGCAGGTGTTTTCGAAACTTTAGAGAGGCATAACCACGCAACCTATAACCATGTTTCCAAAATTTTTCAAGGGTGGTGAGCTCGATTCTGCAAAAGATGGCCGCCTAATATTATTTTCTTTTTCGCGTCCTCAATAAGCGGTAAATCGACTGCAAGACCATTGGCAGTTTCATGAACGTGTTTAGAAAAGCGCCATAACGTAATGTCAAGCTTTCTTCGTTCCCAAGTAGCGTGATTAGGCCTTGGAACGGCAAAGCGTAAGAAAGGACTTGATTTATAATTGGGTCGGCCAAAAACGCACGTACACTGTAAGCAAAAACTATCCGAGATTGGGGTTTTTGCGGCTCATGACCTCTGAAAACTCCCTCGCGTTTAAAATTACTACCTCATGTTGGAGTAAAAGGCGGTACATGACATAGTTTTACCACCACCTCTCAGGGACGTAGTAAAAGGATGTCACAATCCAGTTTTACTACGTGGGGAGTTTTCTGTCACGTGACTTTTAACCACGATGTGAGAGTTTATTATCACGTGACTGGAAGCTGCAGCTGCTTCGGCGGCTTTTTCCCCCCACCGAGTGACGCTCTCAGTTCCAGTGAAGGTATGCGAACCCCACAAATGCCTTTTTTTTTTTTTTTCAAAGATTGGTATGGCATTGTCGCGCTTCGTGGTTGAGCCCCACTGCACGGCCGCTCAATCTCCCCCTTTGGTGCCCAGTGCATGCACTTTCACTGGAACTGGGTGCTGCTGAAGCAAAACGAGCGAGGAAAGCATTCTGTGAACGAAAGGGCGTGCTCGAAGAAAAAAGAAAAAAAAAACCTGCTGGAAAGCCGTCTTGCAGATTTTCGCAAATCGTTGGCGTATGTTGTTTAGTGGTCCTGGAGACTGGCGAGTGTCAGAAGCTCGCGCTGTATGTGTCTCGTTGCGCTGATGGCAAGCTCAACTGGATCTCACGTGTTTCTTCTATCATCGAGCGGCCGTGCGCGTACGAGCGCGAGCCTCCGAACCTGGACGTCGCGGATACCTCGCTTCCGTGCTGAATCGCGAAGAGCTACGAAGAACACTGCCAGCGGTAACGACATCAAGCTGGTGTGATCGTCCGTAGTTGCTTCCTGGAGAGTGACTGGTTACAACTTCGAAGCGATAGGAAAAACGCTTCGCTACGTTGTCGGCACCGAGCCGGCCAGAGGCCAGTGTGTGTGCGTCGCCGGAGCAGGTGAAACAAGCGTCGCATAGATTTTGTTTCACAGAAAACAATGTCTGCTGGAGTAAAGTACAGCCGGAATTGTCCGCAGCATGCGCCAACCGTTGTCAAACATCTCGATCGAAGGTGGGCACCGATACAAGGCGTACGGAACCAGCTATGACCACCGTTGAGCACGGAGAAAACCCGGACGGTGAGCCGTCTCGTTCGTTGTGAGTGCATCGCTCCGTAAGACGCCGCGAATAGCGGAGACGTATTTTTCATTGCTGTCTAAAATAACGACGACGAAAATTGCACAGGAGGTGAATTCTGCGATCGCCAGCTGTCTTTCATCGCATAGCCGTGCTCCTCGAAAAGGCCTAGCGACGTCGTTGGTCTGAAGCCGGTACAGGCGCGGCACCGCTCTTCTTCGCCGGCGTTCCTGAATATGTGCTGCTACTGTGTTTGTGTACTGCCACTCAATGAAAATTATTGAGCTGCCATGGTTTGTGTGTGCTTAGGTATATTTTGTGGAGTTTTGCGTGAGCACTGCTATACGCGTGTGGGCCAACAGGCTGCAGTGCCAGCTAATAATTGGATAATCAAAAAAAGGTAAGATCGGGAGGGTTTATGCTAAGAGGTCGGTGTGACTCATGGTGACTTGCAACCCACCTTAAGTTTACGCGTGCGCTATGAAACTTTATTGTTCAACGATGCCAAAAAGTAGCTCTCCCACCGGCACTACATGGCAGGTCAAATGCGGTGCCTATATATACCGGGTTGTCGAAGTACGGTTGAGTAACGCGAGCGGTCCGTTCAGGTGATGTTTTATTCTGCATTGGTTGTGTGTGTGTCTCTGTGTGTGTGTGTTTGTGTATACGTTAACCTCTCATCAATTCCGCGTCATTTGATGTTTAATAAATGCGTTAGCTCATGGTCCGATCACAGCCGTCACTTTTTATTTTTTTTTGTACCACTAGAAATAACTCTCAGAAATCACCCTAAAAACCTTGTAACGGCAGTAAAAAATTACTCCAACTATACTCGCTGAAAACCTCGGCGGGGTAAATAATTACTACCGTTTCTACGCTCAGAAACTCGACTAGCGTGAGAGTAAATTTTTACCTCGACTGGTACGTAGTAAAAAAAACCCAGAAAAGGTAGTGCGCTAGAGGACAAGCAGTTTACTCCAGTTTTTGGGTTTTTTCTGGTTATTTTTGTTTAGTGTGTACGCGCTCGCCCATTGAAAACAAACGGCGCGTGCGCATAGCGCATTTCAAAGGTAACAGGAATGAAAACCTAATGTTCCTCGAAGGTCCGTAGACCCATTCTTATTTAAAGAAAACATTCTCAATATTGCAAAAATCGCGTGTAATGTTGAATTTCTCTTTACGATATACATTGCGATGCACGGGAAATAACTTCTTTTTTGTATGTTGAAAGCTATCATACATATATTTTGGAGGTTGCCTGGCACTTGTGAACCCTTTACATGTGTTATTCTATACATAAGCTTTTTTATGGCGCTCCTTCGACATTTATTAGATGAGCCGGGCCAAATCGAATATTGCTAATTTTTAGTCCGAGTACGTCTAGTTGAGAAAAAGTTAGGCGAGTCTGTGAGTCCGAGTCATAGGTCGGCAAACTCACTCATGAGTCGACTCACTCAGACTCACTCAGACTCAGATTGAGGCGTGAGTCTGAGTCTGAGTGAGTCCGGCTGAATTATACTTAGGTGAGTCTGAGTCCGAGTGAGTCCGCTTGAGGAAAATTTTGGTGAGTCTGAGTTCGAGTGAGTCCGGCTGAGTTATACTTTGGTGAGTCTGAGTCCGAGTGAGTCCGGCTAAGTTATACTTAGATGAGTCTGAGTCGGAGTGAGTCTCCTTGAGGAAAATTTTGTGAGTCTGAGTCCGAGTGAGTCTGGATGACGAAAACACCGGTGAGTCTGAGTCCGAGTGAGTTTGGTTGGAGAGAAATTTCGTGAGTCTGAGTCCGAGTGAGTCTGCTTCAGCAAAATTTTGGTGAGTCTGAGTCCGAGTGAGTCCGGTTGAAGAAAATATTAATGATTCTGAGCCCGAGTGAGTTCGCTTCAGCAGAATTTTGGTTAGTCTGGGTCCTAGTGAGTGCTAAGCGAAAAATGTTTATTGAGTGAGTCTGCGTGTGCTCCATATATTTTGCCGACCTATGATTACAAATATTTATAGCCTCCTTTTATGGTGTGCCTTGTAATCGTGTAGATGTACCGTCTTGTAAAGCCCTAGAAATTATTTTTCAAATTATCAAGCTGTCCACTCCCTCATATACGAGGGCATGTAAGTGGGCTGTGCAGCATGTTCTGACACATGTACAACTCCAGGCCACTTTTATTAAGCGATATCGTGATCCACATTGATTTTGATCTACAATTGTGTACCTAATCAACGGAGAATGAGTGCAATGTTCGAGCTTCATCATTCATGTGGATTCAAATACGACAAAGCAGCACGATTCGCGAGCATCGAGCGCCCCTTCGCTCTCTCTTGCATTGAACCGCTTGTCTCTTTAGATGCCGCTTTGGTTTTTCCATGAATAAATGTCGCAATTGGGAAATTTTTGGGCGCCAACCGAGACATTCACAAGTACGAGAGAGACAGGACGGGTGCTTCTGAATGCCTTGTGAATGCATTGTTTCCCATTAGCTATGCAAAAATTTCCCAGTAGCTATGCACCATCTCACCGAATTTCAAGCTTTGTTAAAAATGTAGCGACGACACAGACCATCGGCTTTCGTCATGTCATTCGTTACCAATTAAACAGCGGCTGCGTTATTTAGTGACTAGATAAAGCTTGCCCCCGTGGTACCTCGAAAGTTGTAGTGACCGGATTTCAAGGAGGAAGGGGGGTAGAAACGCACCATTCATGCCATATGCGATGCTTCATCACTTGCAAAAACAAATTTCTTCGGGCTGTAATGTGGTCAAAGAATGCTGTTACCTCTCGGCAATTCAAAAAGCTTTTAAACTTTAATGACCTCTTCGAATTCTAGACTCTCTTTGGGAGATATTAGTGCCATATTTTCCCAGCACGCCTGCAGTTCAGTCCTTGCCGACTCAAGCAAAACCCGTTTTTTTTCGTATTTTTTCTTTTCTTTCCTATTCAAACACATTTCCATTCATAGACAGCGTTGACGCGCCGAAGCACTTTCGGTGGTCCCTCAGCCGTCATTGTGTTCGTCCAAGCCACACGGCAAAAAGCTTCATAGCACGGGCGTTTCCCAGGCTCGTTTCTCGTATCTTGCTTTCGGGCTCCTAATACCCCCCAAGGAATGCAAGGAAAGTACAAAACGAAGCAACGAGCTCGACACTCTAGGCTTGGGGCCTGCAACACAAATATCTCTATTCTTCCAAAGTGAACATTCGGCAGAAGTCTGTCCGGTTGGGATAACAGAAAACTGGAGAAAAGAGAAAACTCCAGCCAAAATTTATTTTAAGAAACCGCGACGTTTCGAAGCATGATCGGCTTCTTGTTCAGGGGTGAGAAGGCCCGAGATGTGCAACGCCTTCTTGCCAGGCGGGATTGTTTGCCGTGAGTCGTCGCAAGCCCTGGCAGTAGAGGGAGGGCAGTGCCCCCCGTGGTGTGGTTGATGTTTCCCGCTGTCTGCTGAATGTACCAGGAATCGAGGAGGGGCCGCCGGCGAAGGTTCCTTTCTTTTTCCAAAATCACCGCGCCGTCGGGACTGGTATGGTGGCCAAACCGCTAGCAGTGCTCTGTCACTTCGCTCCGTCCGCTGTTCAAGGGACGGAGGTCATTCTTGTGCTGCCGCATTCTTTCATGGAAGTTCTTGGTTTCCTCAATGTAGGAAGCGGGGCAGTCGGCGCACGTGATCCGGTACACGACGCCCTGCGCTTTTTCCGCAGATTCGCTGTCTTTGAGCCAAGGGATGAAACTGCCGATGGTGGTGGATGGCTTGTGGGAAACGTCGACCCGTGCCTTTCTTAGTATACGGGCTATTGCTTCGCTGGCGCCCGCAATGTAGGAGATCGACACACGGCGTCGTTGCGGCGCCGTTGGTGTCACGTTTCCCCCCGTCTTTTCTCTTACGGAGGGCTCTGCGAATAAACGCCTTTGTGTTGCCGTTGGTGTAGGGGTCACGAATTATTGTCTTCCTTTCTTCTATGCGCTGCTGTGGCGACGATTGGTGATTTTGGTTGACGTTTTATATTTAAACTCGTGACGCAGCGGGTGGTTGGTTGTTTACACAATAAACGACGGCACGTTTCGCTGCAGTAGGGCGATAGGAACTTTAAAATCGATTTTAAATACGTCCTAGGCTATATTATCTGTTGATATTTCGTAGATAATGCGCGTGTGTATACCCAAATCTATCCCACATGTTATCTAGCCTTCAAAATTTTGTTTCAGAACTTCAATGGGAAAGATAGAAAGGGGGGGGGGGGGATTATGCGCTGGTATGAAGATAAGGAGTGGTCTCGTAAATATATGAGACTCGAGCACTGCTCTCCATCCCTTACCCCCTCCCTGAATCTTTCAAGAATGTAGCCTTTGAAGCAGGAAAGAAAAAAAAAAGCGCATGTCCTGCCTTCATCTCGCGCATATTTTATTCGTTGTAGCACTGGCTTTGGATCATAAGTCGCTGAGCAGTGTCCCCTCACCGGAGACAAATTAGCGCATTTCTCATATGTTTCATGAATCACTAGATGTCATTATGAATCCACACCAATTGCCAATCAGTCTGTTATTCTGCAAAGAAAAACAGTAGGTTATGGCAATCTCCGCTGCCCCATTTACCCGCTGAAAATAGGCTCCTCAATCATTTATTTATTTAATAGTACCTGAAGGCCGGAAGGAATTACAGAGGGGAGCTGTGCATATGAGAATGCGCAAGAGATTAGCAGTTACATCGAAGTAAAAACAATACAAATAATAAGTTATTGAGGATATATATAATAGCGACGCAGTGAAAATAAAAAAGAAATAAAATTGCTAATAGCGCAGGGTTAGCTATGTCAACTTATTGCGTCTGGTTTGTAGTAAACCCTCCAGTTGTCAGCTCAGCGCCTTGTCCAGTGACTTTGTTTTTAGAAATGAATATTCCTGTCCTTTCTGAGGACTAGTACGATCACTGTGAAGCGGCACCCGCGTCCCCACCTTTCAATACGGCATTCTTGCAATCGGCTTGACTGTCAGCAATTGGGGTTTTTAGAAAGCAGAAAATTGCCACCTCGTTTTGCATGGTCTGTACCAGACCATGCAAAAAGCTTCGACCATACCTTTGAACACACTGGCCGGCTCTCATCGGCGCGCCTATGCACGTTCCCTTTTGCCTTGTGTCCGTATCCAGCGTGGTACTGATACGACTCTCTACCATATTATCCACGAGATAGAGTAGTCACTAACAGTTACAACTGGTTCTTAGCCGGCTCAGAAAAATATCTTGCTATAAACAAACGCAGTCACAACCCGTGTACTTAGATGCACGTTGAAGAACCCTGGGTGGTCGAAATATCTGGAGCCCTCCACTACGGCGTCTCTGACAACCACATCTTGGCTTTGCGACGAAATATTGGCTACCTGGGGTTCATTACGTGCGCCGAAATATAAGCACACATGGCTCAAGCGTTTCGGCATCCATCGAAAATGCGGCCGGTATTCGATGCCGTGATCTTCGGGTCAGCAGTTAAGCACCACAACCACTACACTATCATGGCAGGTGTTTTCGAAACTTTAGAGAGGCATAACCATGCAACCTATAACCATGTTTCCAAAATTTTTTCAAGGGTGGGGAGCTCGATTCTGCAAAAGATGGCCGCCTCATATTATTTTGTTTTTCGCGTCGTCAATGAGCGATAAATCAACTGCAAGACCATTGGCAGTTTCATGAACGTGTTTAGAAAAGCGCCATAACGTAATGTCAAGCTTTCTTCGTTCTCAAGTAGCGTGATTAGGCCTTGGAACGGCAAAGCGTAAGAAAGGACTTGATTTATAATTGGGTCGGCCAAAAACGCACGTACGCGCTCGCCCATTGAAAACAAACGGCGCGTGCGCATAGCGCATTTCAAAGGTAACAGGAATGAAAACCTAATGTTCCTCGAAGGTCCGTAGACCCATTCTTATTTAAAGAAAACATTCTCAATATTGCAAAAATCGCGTGTAATGTTGAATTTCTTTTTACGATAGACATTGCGATGCACGGGAAATAACTTCTTTTTGTATGTTGAAAGCTATCATACATATATTTTGAAGGTTGCCTGGCACCTGTGAACCCTTTACATGTTTTATTCTACATAAGCTATTTTATGGCGCTCCTTCGACATTTATTGGATGAGCCGGGCCAAATCGAATATTGCTAATTTTTAGTCCGAGTACGTCTAGTTGATAAAAAGTTAGGCGAGTCTGTGAGTCCGAGTGAGTCCGCTTCAGGAGAATTTTGGTGAGTCTGAGTCCTAGTGAGTCCGGCTGACAAATATTTTGGTGAATGAGTCCGGCTGAGTTATATTTTCGTTATATTTTCGTGTGTCTGAGTCTGAGTGAGTCGGGCTGAGTAATATTTTCGTGAGTGTGAGCCCGAGTGAGTCCGGCTGAGATAAATTTTGGTGAGTCTGAGTCCGAGTGAGTCCGCTTGAGGAAAATTTTGGTGAGTCTGAGTCCGAGTGAGTCAGGTTGACGAAAATATTCATGAGTCTGAGTCCGAGTGAGTCAGGTTGACGAAAATATTCATGAGTCTGAGTCCGAGTGAGTCCGTTTGAGGAAAAGTTTAGTGAGTCTGAGTCCGAGTGAGTCTGAGTCCGAGTGAGTTTGGTTGGAGAGAAATTTCGTGAGTCTGAGTCCGACTGAGTCTGCTTCAGCAAAATTTTGGTGAGTCTGAGTCCGAGTGAGTCCTAAGCGAAAAGTATATTTATTGAGTGAGTCTGAGTGAGCTCCATTTATTTTGCCGACCTATGGTCCGAGTGAGTCCGCTTCAGGAGAATGTTGGTGAGTCTGAGTCCGAGTGAGTCCGGCTGACAAATATTTTGGTGAGTGAGTCCGGCTGACAGATATTTTGGTGAGTGAGTCCGGCTGAGTTATATTTTCGTTATATTTTCATGTGTATGAGTCTGAGTGAGTCGGGCTGAGTAATATTTTCGTGAGTCTGAGTCCGAGTGAGTCCGGCTGAGATATATTTTGGTGAGTCCGAGTCCGAGTGAGTCCGCTTGAGGAAAATTTTGGTGAGTCTGAGTCCGAGTGAGTCAGGTTGACGAAAATATTCATGAGTCTGAGTCCGAGTGAGTCAGGTTGACGAAAATATTCATGAGTCTGAGTCCGAGTGAGTCCGTTTGAGGAAAAGTTTAGTGAGTCTGAGTCCGAGTGAGTCTGGATGACGAAAACACCGGTGAGTGTGAGTCCGAGTGAGTTTGGTTGGAGAGAAATTTCGTGAGTCTGAGTCCGAGTGAGTCTGCTTCAGCAAAATTTTGGTGAGTCTGAGTCCGAGTGAGTCCTAAGCGAAAAATATATTTATTGAGTGAGTCTGAGTGAGCTCCGTTTATTTTGCCGACCTATGCACACAATATATATATATATATATATATATTGTAATGAGCGAGACAGAGACAACACCCGTTCGTCGGGCAAGCTGTTCTATTCTGCTTCTTCTTCTA
>JALIZH010026933.1:0-13876 GCA_030522465.1 Rhipicephalus appendiculatus
TGGAACGGGCGATGCGAAACTGAACCTCACAGGCACAGCTTCACATTATAAATTCTGCCAATTGGAGTGGCCGCAATTCGAAGCAGTCTTACAAAAAAATCACAGCATATCCGCGGAGTGAATGATGATGAGTGGGCGAAGCTCCGGAGGTACATCATCAAAGACGTGATGGTGGTTGGTTGCATGTGGTCAAACGATATGCATGTGAGACCATATCGCGATGCCATGTGTTGTATGGCATCGCGATCGTCATCGTCATCAGCGTCATCGTTATGACGCATAGTGGGTACATTCCATGTGGTGTGCCGTGATGGTAGAGTCATCGTCATCACACAGGGAGATACTGCTGGTTACGCAGGTGGCTACTACGTACTACAAACTACAAGGGACGCACGACCCGATGCCATGTGTTGTATGGCATCGCGATCGTCATCGTCATCACGGCACACCACATTCCATGTGATGTGCCGTGATGGCAGCGCCATCGTCATCACGCAGGTGGCTACTACTACAAAAAATCGCAGCATATCCGTGGAGTGAATGATGATGCGTGGGCGAAGCTCCGGAGGTACATCATCAAAGACGTGATGGTGGTTGGTAGCATGTGGTCAAACGCTATGCATGTGAGACCATATCGCGATGCCATGTGTTGTATGGCATCCCGATCGTCATCGTCATCAGCGTCATCGTTATGACGCATAGTGGGTACATTCCATGTGGTATCGTGATGCCATGTGTTGTATGGCATCGCGATCGTCATCGTCATCAGCGTCATCGTTATGACGCACAGTGGGTACATTCCATGTACCCACTATGATGACGCTGCCGTGATGGCAGCGTCATCGCCATGTGTTGTATCGCATCGCGATCGTCATCGTCATCACGCAGGTGGCTACTACTACAAACATGGGACGCACGACCCCCGGGATAAGGAGCTTCGCCCCTAATATGGGACGCACGACCCACGGCATAAGGAGCTTCGCCCCTAAAAAAGATCACAGCATATCCGCGGAGTGAATGATGATGAGGGGGCGAAGCTCCGGAGGTACATCATAAAAGACGTGATGGTGGTTGGTTGCATGTGGTCAAACGATATGCATGTGAGACCATATCGCGATGCCATGTGTTGTATGGCATCGCGATCGTCATCGTCATCAGCATCATCGTTATGACGCATAGTGGGTACATTCCATGTGGTGTGCCGTGATGGTAGCGTCATCGTCATCACACAGGGAGATACTGCTGGTTACGCAGGTGGCTACTACGTACTACAAACTACAAGGCACGCACGACCCGATGCCATGTGTTGTATGGCATCGCGATTGTCATCGTCATCACGGCACACCACATTCCTTGTGGTGTGCCGTGATGGCAGCGTCATCGTCATCACGCAGGTGGCTACTACTACAAACATGGGACGCACGACCCACGGCATAGGGAGTTTCGCCCCTAAAAAATACACGCATCTCCACGAAGCGAATCATGACGAGTGGGCGAAGCACTGGGGATAGTTGTTACCGTAAATCACCCTTGAGATTGCCCCTGCTTCCCGAGCTCTCGCCTCCGGGGTGGCTTGCTGTCTGCGTAGACGTTGAGCAGCCGCATGCCGCGCTCTCACCTCCGGAGCAGCACCTTGTTGTCGGCGTTGTCGCTGCTTCGCGAGCTCTCGCCGCCGGGGTAGCTTGTTGTCTGCGTCGGCGTTGCCTTTCGAGGGCGAGAGCGCGTTCACGTTCGTTTTCATCCATGGCGAAATGTAATTTGTGCTCTGGAACGCGCTTATTCTTCATCGTCATCAGCATCATCGTCATGGCGTACAGTGCGTACCTTGCTTATTCTTCATCGTCATCAGCGTTATCGTCATGGTGTATAATGGGTACCTTGCATCATCAGCGTCATCGTCACTGCGAGCACGGACAACGGACAAGCCCAGATCCTAAGGTGATTCACCCTAAAAAAATCCGAAGGTGATTCTGTAGGATCATGGTTTTCTACATAAGCACGTGCCCGAAAGTTACGTCAGACATTGTTTGTTTACTGACATGAAATTTCTTTTTAGAGCACAACACATGACCTTAATTTCCGTCATCTCTGCTTACACTCGTTTTATTTTGTTTTGTCTCCTAATGCAAAGTGTACTTACATTCGATTACCCGTTTGAATAATGATTTGCATGACTTTTTCTAAAGGAGTACTGACACAATTTTGAGGTGCCCCAAAAGTGACATCTTTCGTTTCCATGGTGTGCACTGTCACCGCTCTCCGCTCACAGGAGCCAGACATTTCGTACAAAATATTTTACCTTGATTTTAAAGTTACTCGCCCAGCATCTGCAAGCCAGCCCCATCGCAATGGACATTATCACAACAAGACGACACAGTTCACCAGGTTTGCGAAATTTGCGTCCTGCATGCCGCCTAAACCGCACAAATCACGGTCAGAGTATCTGGACGACAATTCACTCATCATTGTTTACGTGAACCACGAGCTGCCGACAGCAAACAGGCAGCTGTTGCTAGTATGTCTCGATTGGCAGTCCCTCCATGACGTCAGACCTCTCTTGACACTTTACTGCAAAGCCGCCCTCTCGATACCGAAACCGAAATTGCTGTTTTAAAGTAGCGGTATTAAAAATATATTCAATGCATTCTCAAGCGCCACGACACTCTTTTTGGGGTTCTCGACACGTGCGTTTTTATTTAGAGCAACAGCCTGAAAATATTTAAAATTCGTGTCAGTACCTCTTTAATAGTCGCAGTTTGAGCTGAACGAAATGGCTCTTTATCAGTATAACCACATTGATCCAAAATTTATGGGTGTTGAGAAAAACTCAGCTTAACCGCACGGGTGAAGCCATGAATGCGACGGCAACAAATTGCAATGTTATACGATGTAAGGCTAGCAGCTTCCTCCAATAGGATCCGATCTCCCATAACTCAACAAAAGACCGGCGTGAGGTAAAACGGCCGCTCCAGAGCACGGAAAGTTGTTTTCGTGCTTCATGTCGTCTCAACGCGAAGTAAGCGATGGGAACACAGTAAGTACGAGGGTATACTGATGCCTGTTCAGTTTGCGCGTGTGCAAGCGCTCGCCACCGTGCCCTTATGTTCAAAGTTCTCAATTGCCGCCCAGCGACGCAGCCCCCCTTGCCTTCATGCTCCTTAGCCTGACGAAAGTTGAGGAGGACGTTTTCCACTCTGCTTCAGTAGCCATCACTGGCAGGTCTCGCAAGCGGTCCGATTTTATCGCATGCGTCTTTCGTGCTACGGAGATGGCCAGCCTGCTTTTATGTCTGCCTCAACCGACCTCGCCGGCAGACCTCGCGTGCTTTTGCTCACACGCAACTTCATATCTACTCATCTTCAGCATTACAATCAGCCTTACCTTTGATTCACGTTTATACACACATCTACTCACACGTATTCCAAAGCAGTGTCGTTCCATACACCATTTCAATATTTATTGATCAGAGGCGCGAATTACGTAGGAAGGTGCCTTGATCCCTCCCCCCCCCCCGCGAAGCCTTCCAGGGAAGTTCTTGAAAAATATATCTTATGTTGTCATCTCGTTCAAGAAAAATGACTTTACTGGTTTACGAGCACTCATGACTCGTATTCGAAGGTACTATATCAAAAGGCGCCAAGAAGAGCACCGATTACGTGAGATATTGGTGTTACAGAGCATTGACACCATGGTCGAAAAAGCTAATTCTAGGCTAACGGACTCACGAGTCGACTCACTCGAACTCACTCAGACTCAGATCAAGCCGTGAGCCTGAGTCTGAGTGAGTCCGGGTGAGTAATGGTTTGGTGAGTTTGAGTCCGAGTGAGTCCAGTTGACGAAAATTTTCCCGAGTGTGAGTCCGAGTGAGCCCGGCTCGAGAAGATTTTGGTGAGTCTGAGTCCGAGTGAGTCCTAAGCGCAAAATATATTTTGTGAGTGAGTCTGAGTGAGCTCCACAAGTTTTGCCGACCTATGGTCGGGAGCACCCGGGCAGTGGTCACCGCTACTATAGTCGCCAACCCAGAGACTTCCACCTAGCTCTTGTACGAACCAGCCCTTTAAGATGACTGGCTAACCTTCCTGTCCTTCCGTCTTTTTTAAATGCGAATGCCTTTCATAGTCGGGCTATGTCAGGCATTTGGCGTCTGCGGCAGTTGGCGTTGTCCGCGGCAGGTGTTATCTCTCCGCTCTCACCCTCTCCCATAGCAACCACGGGCGCGCGCTTATCCTCGCCCCTAACCACCGGAGCAGGTGGTGCGGGCGGAGTAGCGGAGAGTGAGTGGAGAGGAGGAGCGCGCTCTGACGCGAGGGCGCTCGTATCGCGGGAGCTGGGCGGAGATATATATAAAAAAAAGAAAAAAAAAGCAAGAAAAAAAAAACAGGCGCTGCCCCGTGCTCCCGACCGGGTGCAGAAATTAGGCGCCTTTTCCTCCTCTACCTCCTGACTCCTCATACAGCCTACTAAATAATTTCACCACCACCATCCTCTAATCCTTCCCCGCATTGGCCGCTGTGCAGTGTCTGAGGAACTATTAGGTTGGCAGGCCCACACCATGCGGTATAATTCTACTTTCTGCCCGCAGAATTTACATGCGGCATAGGATGACTGCCGGGCGAAAAAGAACTTAGTGTGTTTTGATAAGTGTCCATTGTCAATGTCAAATGCGAATAGCATTACTGCCACTGGACAACATTGTGTAGCGTTCCCAAGACGCGCCAAACGTTTCACTGCGCTGGGTTACACAAAAAGTTTTTTAGGAAAGCATCAGCGTTAGCGTGGGAAATAACTTAGGCTCTTGAACGCTCCACCTTAGTTGCTCGCGCGCTCGTTTCGACACGCGACAGTCTAAAGGCGCTTTATTGCGCCTAACGAATTGCACTGGAGTAATATTCGGTATCCGGCTTGAGCCATTATTATACAGGTGGTCATTCGAATGTTCCCTTTAACAGTGGACCTTACTGTACATATGCACTACACTAGCATCTTCCACTAGGGTGTGTTCAGATAAGAACGTCGGTGCATGTCTGGTGATCCCCTAGACGTTAGGTTGAAAAAATATACTTTGCTGTGCGAGTGCCCGGAGTGACAACATCAATGTTAATTTCACTAAAAAAACCGTTCCGAAAAAATATTCGGAAGTCTCTGCTGAGCGAGAACGGCCTTTCGCGAACTGCGCCCGTCCTCATCCTCCCCCCCCCCCCCCAAAAAAAAAATGGCACCTGTCGGGCTCAACATTTTTCTCGGCATACAATGCAAAGTGGGATTTCCAAAAAATGCTCTTGTCTTGTGGTGTTAGGGTCACTATTAAGGCGAAAGCCTTTCATGTCTCATGCTCACGTCCGTCCGTGTCCGTCCGTCCATTCGTTCTTCCCTCCGTCCGAGCTCTGGCACGGTGCCAGGTGGCCGCCGGGGTGCGCAAACGGACGCCGGTCGCGTCGGACCATGGTGTAAGATATAAAGCGTCGTACTCTTCAGCGCTCGCGCTTTGCTTGCGTAGCGTCGCTGCGCCCAGCGTTTCCAATCATGCAAAAAGGGAGACGCGCGCATCGCGTTCCGTTCTGACCGACCCCGTCTCAATGGACAGAGGCGTTCGCGGAACACACTTTGGAATTTACAAAGTGTCCGTAAATTTAAGCGCTGGAACTCGGATGGCGTTAGCACCATGCGCAAAGCGCGAGAAAATACGAACGCATGAGAACGGAGGCAGATTAGTCTCGCGGCTCCCTGCGATTCACGCTAAAAAATTAAAAACATGCACGCATTCCGTTTGTGTGCCATCCCACTGATAGTGTAAAAGAAAGAAGACATGGCATAGTCAGTCGAATGGCCACAAGCTGTCGCCGAACACGCTTTGGAATGTATAAAGTGTCCAATTTTTTTTAAATAAAAATAATCGTCAATACGGCAAATTGCTCAATAATGCCATAAGTTCAGATTTTCTTTCCTCCGCTTGCGTGATACTCAGTATGTTTAAAATTTTTCACAGCGTTGACACACACTACGTTAACCATTATGCCAAATATAACTGTCTTGTATAATGTTAAACGCAAACCGAGAAATTCTCAAGTAAGGCCATGTCTCTAAACTTGGAGTATTTTGAAGACCAAATAAAAATCCACTCTTTCATTTTCTCGAAACTAGCCTGAATTAAAGCCAAGTGCACGTTCTAAGGTAATTTGTAACAGCTTGTTGCATTTTTTTTTTGTAGATTGGAGTCACAATACCACCAATGTGGCCGAATTGACCTTGGCGCGCAAACACTTAAGTGAGCGATCATAGGTTATAGGCCTACTTGCAATTCTCACGATTTTTAGGTCGTACATATGTTCTCTTGTGTTCAAGAAACAGCACATCGCCAAAAAAAAAAGGGGGGTCTGAGAGTCGCTTTATAGTATAACGACTTGTATATATATGCGTGTTTGTGCGCGTCGTAGTAACACGTGTTCCTAACGAAAGCAATTATCGGAAAACTAGACGTGTACTGGAGTCAGGTTTCTCAATGTAACTGTTCATTCAGACCTAAAGTAAACTGGGCGTGAGAAAGGAATTAAAGGTAGAGTGGGTACATGCAGACAGATAGAGAGAAACGAAGAAGAAAGGCAGGGAGGTTAACCAAGCTTTAGCTTGGTTTGACATATACTGAGTATTTGCAGCGCTAAAAAAATGAGGACAAAGGGGACACAAACGACAAAGACTTGCGCTGACTTCCAACTGGTGGAAGTCATCAGTTGGAAGTGAGCGCAAGTCTGTGTCGTTTTTGTCTCCTTTGCCCTTGTTTTTTAGCGCTACAAATACTCAGTATATATCGAGCCATGCACCAACTAGCCCATCAACGAAGTCTTCTAGCTTGGTTGGCTACCCTGCTCGTAGGGTGGGGAAATGGAGAATAATAGATAATATAGAGAAGAGAGAACAAGAGAAAGACCTTGCTGACAGCCTTCCGGATTTACGCCTTCCTGCCCTGGGGTGGAATGTCCGACAATGACGTTTCCTCTTCCCCGCCAACTTCACAGGTGAAACGTCGGTTCAGAAGTACCGTAGCCAGACATTTTGTTTATTTTTTTTTTTGGGGGGGGGGGGGGGAAGGGGGGTGCTCAACCGTACTTTATGTATGCTTGTGCGTGGGTTTGTACCTATGTGTTGGCGCACATGTACACATAGAAAAAAAAATAAGGAGGGTTTGAAACCCCAGACGAATCTGGAGATTTTACGGCGCTTTCTATGAAGAGGATGAAGCACTTTTCACATAAAGTGTCGGTTTCTCGGATGAAGAGACAGAGAGAGAAATATAATGCGGAAACCCAGACAGGGTAACAGGAAGATAAATATCCTGTTCGGGTACCCAGCGCTGGGGAAGCGGTAAGAGGAGAAAGAAAATTAAGGAAATAGATTAGTGAGAGATGGAGGGAGATAAGAAGGGACACACACGCGGAGGTGCCATAATTGTCCAACAAGGTGGGTCGCTCATCGAAACTTAAGCAGCGCCTTCGTGGCTTTCCGGTGTGAAGCTCCAGCTTTCCGGTACTCCAAAATGAATTGCTCAGAAAGCGGCTGGTCGTAGAAGCACTCGAACACTTCTAAGAGGGACTGTCTCTTGGAGCAATATTGAGGGCAATGGCGTAGTACAGTAGAAGCTCGTTAAGACGAACTGGAAGGGGAGTATCAAATTGTTCGAATTAAGCGGAGTTTGAATTAGCGGGCGGGCGCTAGAATGAACGGACATCGCGCCGCACTGAGCGGGCAGAACCCAAAAAGCCTCTTCTGGACTCGTTATCGTGAATTAGGCGTTACTACATGTTTTAGCAAGTGATTTCGTAAATTAAGTTCGTGGAGCTCCAACCGCGAACAGACTTAATTGATCAGTCAGTGATACGCCAGAAACAAGCCCCGACATGCATTCATGTGATCGGTGAGCCTTAATGTCGACGAGAACAGAGCGTGAAACACACAAGGACAAGGAACCGGCAAGGACTAAGCGCTAGTCCTTGTCGCAATTAGGAGCTTCAAATTAGTACGTTGTTGAAAGTAGCACAGACAGATGCCATTTCAACCGGCCCACATCTGCCTCATTGACATTTTGATATTTCGGTGAGTACTTTTGCAGTTACGAATCTAATTATGACTAATTAATTAATTCTCATAAACGAAAAAACATTAGTGCCGGTTACTACAGTATTCTGGAAACAATATGCACTAGGTCTGCTTCCCGTAACACCTTTCCTCTTTTTTTTAAAATCACGCTGCGTGATAGCTGGGACACCCTGTATATGGTTGTCCCTGTTCATGGTACTACATAAGACTGGCTGTACATTTTACATTTTGCGAAAATGTTATTAAAAACTACTAAGCAACTTTTTTTTCTCTGCATATGAGAAATCACATCAAAGTGTCTGTGAGTGAAGTGCCCCCTCCCTCTCTCTCTGCACACACACACACACACACACACACACACACACACACACATATATATATATATATATATATATATATATATATATATATATATATATATATATATATATATATATATATATATATATATATATATATATATATATATATATATATATATATATATAGTCGAAAAAAAGAGGACGACAAACGTACGAAACGCAAATTTTTCACTAACGTTTCGGCAGGAGGACCTGCCTTCGTCAGAGTAAATCATGAGAGGCCATATATATATATATATATATATATATATAGCCGATTTAGCGAGGGAGGCTTGCCCCTCCACTCGCGAATCAGTTGATACGCCACTGCCCTCGTTACGGATCCAAAAGGACCTTTAAAACTTCCCTTTGCTTCTTAGATTTTTCTTTTCCAATACATTTCGTTCTTTCAAACATGGGAACACAAGCGCACTTCTTACAATGGTCAACTAATTCTAAGTTTCCGTAGTGCGGCAACTTAGAATGCGCCTATATTATTTTGTCTAGCGATCGTTCAGTAATGTTTGTCATGAATTTTTTTTTTCGCTAGTTCCAGGAACCTAGCAGTGCGCGCGTTGTGCGAATGGACCATTAGCTTAATGGAGCCATTCGGAGGACAGAGCGGATGATCCCGTGAAGTACGACAGCCATCGAAGCGAGACGGTTACAGCTACAGCCACGCCGAGATAGAATATTGCCGCAGGACTGCAGCATGGCTGCGCAATGTCGCACGTACATGTCAATAGTCATTTCTTGACTAAACATCAAATAAAAAAATTGCACCATCTCCTACTAAAGGAAACCATGAGGGGATGGGAAGCAGCATTGGGGGTGCACACCAAGTTTCCAGTTACGTTCACTCGGCCGTCGAAGCCAAGCTTCGGCGTCGAGCTACCGCTTCCGCTACAGAGAGACAACGCGGGTCTGCGGCGAGGGTAGCGAGGATTTCGAGAGAACTGCAGCGACCGGGAACCGACGGAGCGACCGCACGATTCAAGCGAGACTTCCTCGACCGAGCGCACGTGCTTATATGAAAGGCGGGAGGGAGAGAAGGGAGTGGGTTTACAGGCTGCAGCGCGGGGGAGGAGAGGAGAGAAGGCGACCGAACGCCTGCGTAAACGCCCGCGTAAAGAAGGAGAGTGCGCGGCCGCAGTGTGGGGGGAGGGGGAGAGAAGGCGACCGAACACCTGCGTAAAGGAGGAGAGTGGGAGAGAGAGTAGGTGCATGCGCAGTAAGGGTGGTCAAGACGCACACCACCACCGGATTGAGCTCGGCTCTAAGATGCATCGCACCTAAATGCTCGCCTGCCGTACCGAAAGTCGCCGGTCCCGTCCTGACTACGGCGGTCGCAGTTCAATGGAGGCGAAACACTACAGGCCCGCGTACAGCGCAACGTTAGCACACGTTGAAAAACGCCAGCCTAAATTTTCACAGCACTCCACCACGGTGTGCCTCATAATGACATCGTGGTTTTTAGCACGTATAAACTCAACAATAAGAAGTTCACTTTGGATAGTGAATGACTTGCGGACGGAAGAGTACAGTTCTCACGGATTGAAATAGGACAATTAAGGGTGAAGTAATGGTGAATGTTTTCGTTTCTGCCGTCTTCATTTTGGGTCATATGAAACGTAATTTCGGCTAGAACGCGTAGATCGGAGCCAACATTAGTTTTTAGGGACCAAGTTCGTCTCGACATGACATAGTTATCTTGCGCAATCGTACATACAAATCGTTAGACTAAAAAAATCTGATGTCGCACTTGAATCCGTGAGTACTGTGCACACAAACATTCCGAATTTACCTTTGTCCTTTTTTGTTTTTGCTTGCGGGCAGCTGGACGGCATGCATTGGCGCGAGTAATAACATTTTTTTTTGTTGTCTTTTCCGTGTCTTTGCTAAAACGCAGGCATTGCGGGGCGCTCTTTCAAGCGACCAAAATAACGAAGGATGGGTGCCATTTCGGCACCAGTGTTTGACGCAAATGGTTCGCTTGTTCCAGGTACGCACCCACGTCAGACATTCCTTGTGCCAGAATTAGTTCTTACTCGTTAGATGGTTCGAGCGCGAATAGCTGTGTCCGAAGAAAGCGCGCAGAATGATTGCGGGAATAGAAGGCAACGCACAGTTCTATCAGAGCGGTTCTTAGTCTCCGCGCAGCCAGCAGAGGCGGTGCCACTGCACATGCGCCGGGTGCTTGGAGGCATGCACATGAGCGTACCGGCGCCTCCTGAGCTCGCGGAGCGGAGCGAACGAGCGTGTGAGCCCAGACGGACGAAAACTCGCCAGTGCAAACCGCGTGGTCGAGACCGCGGATCTGCTAATTTCCTGTAGACTGTACGTGTGTTATAAGGACACAAAAACGGCAGCAAGCTAAAACATAACCACAAGATTGGTTGTGAATACCGGAATCCTTTGTTGATTAAACGCAATAAAAGCACTGAACCGAGAAGGAATACGCGATTTAAGGATGAGGTTGCTTTTTGAATACCGCCCTAAAAGCGTCCTCGCCGGGCTATTACTTTACAGATGGCTTCCTGGGCTGCCATATTGGGCTGTTAATCTTGCCGCTATGTATCTTTGAAAGCTAAGCGAACAATGCGACGGTGGACGTATACGTATGAAAACGATTGGACTGGTGCGCTCGATGTTTCACAACCTTATTAATACACATCGTCAAGTACAAAAATAACGATAACTTCGTATGGCACCCCAAGGTGGAGGCGTCCCACATGTCTCACGTAAGATCACCCTCAGGATCGTCTCAAATGTTTAGAAAATGTAACTCCTGTTAACGCGCCCGCAACTGCGTCAAACTATAGCAAATCTATCTACTTTACTCGTTAGTTACAAAGTATAGCTGAGTGATCTCAAAGCCACAGTGCCTCCCACCGATTAGCGCATGATACAAGGACGGCGCCAATATGCGTGTATTTACTTCCCTCATGCAATTTCTTTGGCCACAGTAAGCTTTCTATACTTGCTTTACTGCGCAACCTGTGTATCCCTAACTCAATAAACCATCCAGCGTCCCTAAAAAGCAAAACTCCATTTGAACGCATAGTGTGGCTCCCATTCCACAGCCTTGACTTAACGCCTGTGCCCGTCCTTCCCCAATGCTCTTTACTGAGAAGTCCTTGGCCTACTTAATATCCGCATGCTTGATACATTCATAAACGCGCGCATCTACACAGACAACAAGGACGCCACTTCAAAATGCATGAAAGCTGTAGGCTTTAGAAAAAGAGTGCTGCGTATTTCGCCAAGTTAAAATTTGCACCGCCACGAGCGAACCTCTCCACTTTGCCGTTGTTTGTTATCTTTTGCAAGGGACGCGGGCCTTTCGTACGGTGATAAATGAAGCTCGCGTTGCTCGATGTCGCAGCTTCGACGTCAGCGCGTACGGCAGCTTTAAGCGACAACACTGTCGTGGCTCTCTTCCGGATTCCAGATTAGCATGCATAATTCTGGGCATCGTCGGCAACTGAGTCGCGCGTACGCGGCCATCCGGAAGATTGGATATTCCCGGAATAGCAGGTAATTATCCCACTCCGGTGTCTTTTCGTAGCGGCGATAAACACGACGGTTTCTCCGGAAAAAGAATAAACAGTTACAAAAAATAAGACGGAAAGTGTAACAACACTGCCGGTGTCACGCGGATCTGGTTATGCATACATGGTTACGGAATAGCGGAGGTTTCATCCATCTTTGGACTTGATTGTATGCAACTCATCCTGCTTGCGGTATTTGTTGATTAAGGTCCGTTAATAGCGTGACCCTCGCTTGCGAGAGCTGCGGTACAGTTTGGCATGTGCGATGTCCCAACGCAATTCCAGCCACGATGATTGTGTTTCCGGAACGAGCATGACCACTCATTGGGAAACAGAATATTACGATTCTCTTGTGTCTTCGTTTGCTGTTTCTGTGTCGCTTCGTATAGTGCTTCTAATTCTTTCAGAAGCAAGAGTCTAGAACAGAGTTTTCTTTCGTAAAGTAATCACCAGTCCTGTTTAGCTTTCTTATAATAAGCTTTGATCAGCGTAGGCTGCCGGTTTTAGTATTGGTTATTATTTGATATGTATACACAAACACGCAAGGAAACCGAAGAAGCACACTCTTAGACAATGAAAGGTGCATTTGGGGCGTTCTGCCTCAAAACAATAATAATGTATCTCGTGCGCTCTCCTTGCGTCATCACCGCGTTCACGGTATTATTGCGATAGCAATTATATGGACACTCTCGGCGGATTTTTGCCGTCACCGCCGTCTCCCTGATATGCATATGTATGTATATATATAAAAAAGTCACAAATAAATATAATTCAGAAGGAAAAAAATCCGAACCACCCGACCGCGGATTGGAACCAGTGACCCCTTGCTATGCAGCGCGCTGCGTTAGACCATTCAACCACGTGCCTTTCATGTTTCGGCGTAAGAACGCAGATCTCGCAGGGGGCTTGAGCGCGTTTTCATTCACGCAGCGCTCCTACATTTTTTTTTTTTCAATTGGAAAACTGCCCCATTCCGCCCTATGACAATAAGAGTGTTGCCAACTCACTGATTTTGGCTACGAAGGAAGCTGGCTAACAGTCCCAGGAATCACACATATATAGAAATACCTGACCAAGTGGACGCGGAAGCGCCTTCCGTCGTCGCTCAATAGAGGATATTCATAATGCTGGGTGCTCCGGTAACACTGGGTGCGTCCACCATTTTTGTCTGGCGCCGTCGCGGAATCGTCTGCTAGCGTCTCCATAAGCAGAGGCCACGGAGAGGCTGAGCCGCAGTGGTTGGCGGAGCTTTCGGACCAAGAACATGCTGCCGTTTCTTTCAACATTCAGCAACGAACGATCCGCAGACACACTGTGAGGCCACAAATCGACGAGGATTCAATATCGGAGTTCAATAACTCATCGGAGTTCAATAACTCATCGGAATTCAACAACTAATCTGGACGGCAGCTACACAAGGCGCGCCGCTTCGCAATGCCGAAACGCTGTTTTCTAGTGGTGTGTGCTTCCGATCTCAGGTAAGCTATCAGGAAAAGTGTTCATTGCTGAGGAGATGTGAATCTCAAACTTCTAAGATAGTCTTGCGCCGTAACACATCTCCACTGCATTTCCGACTGCGACCATAAATACGCGTCAGATATAGAAACCACGTTGTTTCTGCGCGACCTGTGCAATGCCGTGCTGCATTCCTCGGCTCATTTCTTTAGCCACAGGTGTATCTGTGCACCCTTCGCAATAGCGTGTGTCGTAGTATTGCGAAATAAGCAAGGCAATGTGCATGACAATCAGCATGGATATGTGCATGAGCGGTGCACAGCAAAACAAAGAAAATGCTGATCGCGCCTTCCGACTGTATACAAATAGAGGAGGCCGCGATGCACGGCTGGAGAAACCTCGGGAAATGGGAATGGGGAATAGAATGAGAATGAGACA
>JALIZH010026935.1:0-16259 GCA_030522465.1 Rhipicephalus appendiculatus
AGGTGGAAGCGTTTCAAGAACTAAAACGACGCCTACAAACGCCTCCGTTACTTGCGCATTTCGACGAACACGCCGAAACAGAATGTGCACACCGACGCAAGCAGCATGGGACTCGGCGCCGTCCTTGTGCAGAGGACGGATGGACTGGAAAGGGTCATCAGTTATGCTAGCCGGTCGCTATCCAAGGCAGAGGCCAACTATTTCACAACAGAAAAGGAGTGCCTCGCCATCATCTGGGCTACGTCAAAGTTTCGCCCCTACCTCTATGGCACGCCCTTCAAAGTTGTGAGCGACCACCACGCCTTGTGTTGGCTAGCTAACTTGAAGGACCCTTCAGGTCGTCTCGCGAAATGGAGTCTAAGGCTTCAAGAATTCGACATCACCGTCGTTTACAAGTCCGGCCGAAAACATTGTGACGCCGACTGCTTGTCTCGCGCCCCCCGTCGACCCGCCGCCGCAGGACGACCACGAGGATGACTTCTTCTTGGGAACCATAAGTACCGACGACTTCGCCGAACGACAGCGAGCCGACCCGGAACTCAGGGGCCTTATGGAGTACCTCGAAGGCAAGACAGCCATTGTTCCGAAGGCATTCAAGCGAGGGCTCGTATCGTTCCTCTTGCGAAACAGCGTTCTCATAAAGAAGAATTTCTCGCCGCTTCGAGCCGACTACCTTCTCGTTGTGCCTTCAGCAATGCGTCAAGAAGTCCTCCAGGCACTACACGACGACCCGACGGCTGGACACCTCGGACTTTCCCGCACGCTCGCAAGAGTACAGGAAAAGTACTACTGGCCGCGCCTTGCCGCCAACGTCGCCCGCTACCTAAGGACGTGCCGAGACTATCAGCGACGGAAGACACCGCCCACAAGACCAGCAGGCTTCCTTCAGCCGATCGAGCCTCCTCGGCGACCGTTCCAGCAGATCGGTATGGACCTCCTGGGGCCGTTCCCAACGTCGACTTGCGGAAATAAATGGATCGTCGTCGCTACCGACTACCTCACCCGCTACGCCGAAACAAAGGCCCTGCCTAAAGGCAGTGCCGTCGAGGTAGCCAAGTTCTTCGTTGAGAACATCGTCCGTCGAAACGGCGCCCCAGAGGTTCTCATCACCGACAGAGGTACGGCGTTTACTGCGGAGCTTACTCAGGCGATCTTGAGATACAGCCAGACAAGCCACCGCCGGACTACCGCCTACCACCCACAGACCAATGGTCTCACCGAGCGTCTCAACAAGACCATAGCCGACATGCTGGCCGTGTACGTCGACGTCGAGCACAAGACGTGGGATGCCATCCTTCCGTATGTGACCTTCGCGTACAACACGGCCGTGCAAGAAACGACACAGATGACGCCATACAAGTTGGTCTACGGACGCAGCCCGACAACGACGCTCGACGCGATGTTACCAAACGTCACCGAGGAAGAAAACGTCGACGTCACCGCCTACCTACAGCGCGCCGAAGAAGCCCGGCAACTCGCCCGTCTGCGTATAGAGTGCCAGCAAAAGACCGACAGCCGTCGCTACAACCTTCGACGACGCTTCGTGGAATACCAGCCTGGCGACCATGTGTGGGTCTGGACACCCATACGCCGACGTGGACTTTGTGAAAAGCTTCTTCGGCGATACTTCGGGCCTTACAAGGTGCTTCGACGTGTAGGCGCTCTGGACTACGAGGTCGTTCCCGACGGCATTACGAACTCTCAGCGGCGCCGCTCGCGGCCTGAAGTCGTCCATGTCGTGCGCCTCAAGCCATTTTACGCGCGTTAGTGGACCTGAGGACTGTACTTTTTGATTTGTTGTTGTACTTTCTTGCTTGTGCCTAGTGATTATTGTACTATCTCGCTTTATGGTTGTTATTTATTGTTGCATGCATTTACCCCCCCCCCCCCCCCCCGCGTTTTCTGTTTAAAGCATCGGGACGATGCTTTTTCAGAGGGGGGGCATTGTCACGCGCGTTTCTTTCACTTTTACTGTATTCGGTTTACGCCCACAAAGACTGTGACCAAACCGCGCCTGCAGTCTTCGAGAAGGTTCATGATTGTAGTAGATCATTTTGTTAAGATTGCGCGCAAGACGCGAACACCCAAGATTATTCGAGAGCCAGCGCGACGACCACTAGAATGTTCGACGCGTGATTTATAAAAGCCGGCGCGTTCCAACGGTGTTCAGTTGATCGACGGCCGACGCTCTGTTCGCCGCTATCAGTGCCAGCGTTTATTGCTGTAATCTCACCTTCAGTTTACCGGCCACAAGTTCGGCCCAAATAAAGTGTTTCATCTTGGACTACTGCCTACTGCCTTCGTCGACGTCACGACCACGTGACAATACCGATGCCGACTGTTTGTCACGCGCGCCTGCAGACACGGCACTATCAGAAGAGGAGGACTTTCCGTTTGTATTGTCGAGACTACTCAAATAGCCGATTGTCAACGCGCAGACGAAGAATTGCTCCCGCTCATCCAACACCTGGAAGGAGTCAACGTACGAATACCCGGTATATTTTCTCGACGCCTCACAGCGTTCTGCCTCCGAAGATATGTTCTCTACAAGAGAAACTTTAAGCCAAACCGTGAAAAGTTCTTGCTTGTCGTTCCTGCAACTATGCGGGAAGAAATACTACGAGCGTGCCACGATGAGCCCACATCTGGACATTAGGGTGTGACTCGAACGCTTGCGAGAATAAGTCTGCATTATTATATTGGCCCAAGTTATTAACTTCAGTACAGCACTATGTTAAAACATGCCGCGAGTGCCAAAGACGAGAAACACCAAGTACTAAACCAGCGGGCCTTCTACAACCTATAGGTCCACCGAAAGCGCCGTTCCAACAAGTTGGAATGGACCTCCTTGGACCCTTCCCGACCTCTTCACTCGGCAAAAAATGGATCGTTGTGACGACTGATTACTTAACGAGATACGCCGAAACAGACTCCTTGCAACGGGGAACGGCGGCTGAAGTAGCCAAGTTCTCTGTACACAGCATAGTTCTACGGCATGGCGCTCCAAATGTTGTAATCACCGATCGCGGAACGGCCTTCACGGCGGAACTTATGAAGTACCTGCTGAACATGACACATACTGCTCAGAGAAAAACCACCGCATATCATCCCCAAAGCAATGGCCTGACTGAACGTCTTAACAGAACTCTAGCCGACATTATATCAATGTATGTGGATGTCGAGCACAAAAAGCGGGACAAAATTTTACCACACTTCACCTTTGCCTATAATACCGCCGTACAAGAAACCACCAAGGTTACTCCATTTCAACTAGTCTACGGTCGTGCAGTTACCACAACACTGGACGCTATGTTACCGATAGACCAAGATGACAATCGTTCTGATCTTGACGACTTTCTACAAAGAGCGGAAGAAGCCCGACAGTTAGCAAGGTACCGAATATGTCACCAACACCGGATCGATGCCGACCACTATAAACGGCGAGGACGTGAAACGCGGTATGAGGTTGGCGACAAAGTGTGGATATGGACTCCAGTACGACGCCGAGGCCTGTCTGAAAAGCTCATTTGCCGATATTTTGGCCCCTATAAAGTATTACAGCGACTCAGTGACCCCGTTTAAGAAGTCAAGCCTACAGGACATGTGCATTCGAGACGACGCAATCCCACGGAGCGCGTACACATTGTACGCATGAAGCCATACCTATGACCGAGACGAAGACTACCCACCCTGATCCCTTGCTGTGCTGTCACCTCGTTCCTTCAAACCAATCCACAAAAGGAACTCTGCATGCAGCCTCATCGCACGCATCGGGGCGATGCGACTTGAGAGGGGAGTAATGCCGCGGGAAATTGCCAACACTTAGTACGACGCAGACGTCGCACACGAAGCCAAACGCTGACGGCACCGCTATGACAGATGAAGCCACCCGGCTCTGCATGCGCACGAGCTACGACCGAGCGGCCAACGCGCGTGAGGAAGAAACAGACAGTGTTCGAGGCAGAGGCTCACGAGGACTGTGGACTTTCGGTTCTTCTTAACTGCTGTTCTTCTTTGGCTTTGGGCACAAGTTCGCCCTTAATAAACAGTGTATATAGAAAGTCCTTGTTGTGAGGTTGTTACAATATTGTCACGGGCTCAGAAGATGGTTTAGGATGACTACGACGAAGTGCTGAGCGGAACGCGCTTGAACTGCAGCAGCGTTGTACGCTTGTGCTCGCAAATATATCCTGCGCTTACAGTTTCTTCCCCGTAACATCTTTGGTGGAGGTGCTATACCGCTCGCTATACCGCTCCAGGAACTGGATCTTCGCAGTGGACGGCGCGTTGCTGCTACCACGATGACTGACCAAGCTACCCAATGTGAACAAGATCCGCCAGGCCCACAGCCAATCGTTGTGGTGCAGCCCCGTGACCCTGGCCCCTTCAACGGCACAAGCGGCATTGACGTCGACGACTGGCTAGTCCTGTACGAGCGCGTCAGCAGCAGCAACCACTGGGACCCGACGATGATGCTGGCGAACATCCTCTTCTACTTGCGGGGCACGGCGAAACTCTGGTACGAGACGCATGAAGAAGAATTGACTAGTTGGGATGTCTGCAAGGCGAAATTACGCGATTTATTTGGGAAACCTATCGGACGACAAGTGGCTGCAAAGAAAGAACTCGCAACTCGTGCCCAGACATCCACGGAGCCGTACATCGCGTACATCCAGGACGTGTTAGCTTTGTGCCGCAAGGTGGACAAGGATATGCCTGAGGACGACAAAGTCGGACACATACTGAAAGGAATTGCCGATGACGCCTTCAATATCCTGTTATGCAAGGACTGCTCGACTGTGGAGTCGGTCATCGCAGAATGTCGTCGCTTCGAACAGGCAAAAAGTAGGCGCATCATTCACCGGTTTGACCGCCTTCCCCACACGGCGGCTACGTCCTCCTGCGAAGATTTGCCCACGCTACATCAACCACCATCTCCGGAAAACGTCACCAGGATAGTCCGTCGGGAACTCGAGGCTATGGCACCCGTAATGTCTAACGACGGTGCTCCAGGAAACAGCCTCGCTACTGTTTCATTAATACAGGCCGTGGTTCGTCAAGAGATCGCGAATATGGGCATTTCGCCAACTTTTCAAAATGCCAATGCTACTCCAAACTTGGCTCCTCCAGTCGTTGCGGCCGCTACTCCGAACCCCACCTTCGCGCCACGACGAAACCCGGCCGAATGGCGTACACCTGATGATCGGCCCATATGTTTCACGTGCCACAGGATAGGACATATCGCCCGCCATTGCCGCAGCCGTTGGACCTCCTCACCTCGACCCACCTTCTACAATTGGGGACCCCGCTCCGAACCTACGCCATATGGTCCGTCCTTCCGCACTGAGGCGGGTGCGGAACGTTTCTCAGAACATCGGCCCAGCCGCTCCCCATCGCCCGCAGCGCCCCAGCGTCGTCAGTCCCCCCTCGCCCCAACGTCCCCGCTCTGGGTCTCCCTTCGTCCGTCACTCGGGAAACTAGCCGGTGCAGCCCCCGGAGGTGACGCTGCATACACGACTCGGACTGCAAACCCTCTGATTACTCCTGACCAGCGATGCAACCTTCTTGGAATTCTCGTTGATGGCTTACCTGTAACTGCTCTTATTGATACCGGTGCACAAATATCTGTGATGAGCTCAGACCTCCGCCGCCGCCTCCAAAAAGTTATGACGCCTGCGATTGCACCTACCGTCCGTACAGCCGATGGGAGTACTGCTACTGTGCTTGGAATGTGCACTGCACGAATAACAATTTCTGAGCATCACACTTCAGTCCTGTTTGCTGTACTAGAAAATTGCCCTCATGACCTCATCCTTGGGATCGACTTTCTGACCAAGCACGCTGCGCTTATTGACTGCTCTGAAGGATTTCTTCGCCTAGAACTCCCCTCGTTCTCGGATACCGCTCCTATCAGCTCACCCGGTCTACGCTCCGCCGAGTTTCTTCGTCTTCCGCCGCAAGCCGCAGTTCAAGTCCAGCTCTCGCCGTTCCCACCAGTCCCCGACGGTGATTATGTTGCTGCCCCGATTTCTGACGTCGCCATGACGCGCAATGTCGCGCTCCCCAACACGGTGGTGACAGTTACAGACGATCAAACTTCAGTTCCCCTCCTCAATTTTGGCTTCTCGACGCAAGTTATTCCTCGCGGCATGTCACTTGCGCGTCTGACACCTCTGGCCGACCATACCATTTCCGCCTTGACCACAGATTCGCCACCTGATATTCCATTGACATCACTCTCATCACGTTCTTCCTGTGACCACTTCACGCCCATGATCTCCGACGAGCTCACTTCTGAACAGATCTCTGCTCTTCGACGCGTACTCATTTCTTACCAGGACATCTTTGACTTCGGCGACCGTAATTTGGGCCAGACATCCGTGGTAACCCATCGCATCGATACCGGTGATGCTCGACCCATTCACCGACGGCCCTACCGTGTGTCAGCTCCGGAGCGTGTTATTATACAGCGGGAGGTGGATAAAATGCTTCAGAAGGGCATAATCGAACCCTCGTCCAGTCCGTGGTCCTCACCCGTTGTACTTGTCAAAAAGAAGGACAATAGCTGGAGATTCTGTGTTGACTACCGCCATCTCAGTCACATTACCAAGAAAGATGTGTATCCTCTCCCGCGCATAGACGATGCACTCGATTGCTTGCACGGCGCTAAATATTTTTCTTCAATAGACCTCCGCTCAGGGTACTGGCAGATCGCTGTGGACGACCAAGACCGAGAGAAGACGGCCTTCGTGACTCCTGATGGACTTTACCAGTTTAAAGTGATGCCTTTTGGCTTGTGTAATGCTCCCGCGACTTTCGAGCGCATGATGGACTCTCTCCTTCGAGGCATGAAGTGGTCCATCTGCCTTTGCTATCTTGACGATGTTATTGTTTTTTCCACTACTTTCGAAAACCACCTTAATCGCCTGTCCACAGTGCTTGATGTTTTCCGACGCGCCAACCTTCAACTTAACTCGTCGAAGTGTCACTTTGGGCAACGCGAAATCTGCGTACTCGGCCATCTTGTTGACGCTGCGGGCGTACAGCCAGACCCTGGGAAAGTCCGAGCAGTTCGCGACTTCCCCACTCCCCGTTCGGCCAAGGACGTCCGAAGTTTCCTAGGACTGTGCTCCTACTTCCGTCGTTTTGTCGAGAACTTCGCCGAAGTAGCCCGTCCTCTGACCTGCCTCCTCAAAAAGGACGTCGCATTCACCTGGGGCCAACAGCAAGCGAATGCCTTCTCGGCGCTCGTTGCCATGCTCACCAATCCACCAGTTCTGGCACACTTCGACCCCTCTGCCACCACGGAGCTTCGTACCGATGCCAGTGGCCACGGCATAGGCGCAGTGCTTGCGCAACAGCAACAAGGCATGCACCGTGTCGTCGCGTACGCAAGCCGTCTTTTGTCGCCATCGGAACAAAATTATTCGATCACGGAACGCGAGTGCTTAGCTCTCGTCTGGGCGATTGCGAAATTCCGACCCTACCTATATGGCAGACACTTCTCCGTTATTACGGACCATCATGCGCTTTGCTGGCTGTCCTCGCTCAAGGACCCCACGGGACGCCTCGGTCGCTGGGCGCTGCGCTTACAAGAATACACATTTTCCGTATCCTATAAATCGGGACAACTTCACAAGGACGCCGACTGCTTGTCTCGGTACCCAGTCGATCCGCCTGAAACGACGGAAGATGGACATGAAGCACTCGTTCTCTCCATTACGGACTTCACAAACATAGCTGCTGAACAACGCCGCGACTCTTCTTTGCGGCCTATTATAGATGGCCTGCAATCTTCACGGCCTGACCGTTCCTTACAGATGTTCGTCCTTCACAACGACATCTTGCACCGCTACAACGCCCGCCCTGAAGGTGCTGAGCTCTTGCTCGTTGTTCCTGCCCATCTCCGCTCGGATGTTTTGGCCCAGCTTCACGATGCACCTACCGCCGGACACCTAGGGGTGTCACGCACGTATGACCGCATTCGTCGAGGATTCTTTTGGCCTGGCCTCTACCGATCTGTGCGACAGTACGTTGCGGCGTGCGACCTCTGTCAGCGGCGCAAGACACCTGCGCTATTGCCTGCTGGCAGCCTTCAGCCCATTGAAATACCAGATGAGCCATTTTTCCGAGTCGGCCTCGATCTTCTAGGACCTTTTCCCGAGTCGGCCACTGGTAATCGGTGGATTGCCGTCGCTACCGACTACGCAACGCGGTATGCCATTACACGAGCACTCCCCACCAGCTGCGCTACTGGTGTAGCCGATTTCATTCTTCATGACATCATTCTGCGTCACGGTGCTCCTCGTCAGTTGATAACAGACCGCGGTCGCTGTTTTCTATCCAAAGTAGTCGACGACCTACTGCGATTCTGCTCGACCCACCACAAGTTCACAACAGCGTACCACCCACAAACCAACGGCCTCACCGAACGTCTGAACCGTACCCTGACAGATATGCTTGCAATGTACGTCTCCGAGGACCACCGAGATTGGGACATCCACTTACCTTTTGTAACCTTCGCATACAACTCTTCACGTCACGACACAGCTGGATTTTCACCTTTTTTACCTACTGTTTGGCTATGACCCGCCTTTACCCATGGACACCATGCTCCATTCTGACGCCGACTCATCGACTGCCTATGCTCGTGATGCACTGGCCCGTGCTGACGTCGCCCGCCAAGTTGCCCGGGATCGCTTATTCGCTTCCCAGGTTGACCAAAAGTGTGTTTACGATCGCCGACACCGCGACGTGCAGTACTCTCCAGGGTCGCTGGTCTTGATGTGGCTACCATCACGACGTGTTGGTCTCTGTGAAAAACTGATGTCACGTTATGTTGGCCCTTACCGCATCGTACGAAAGGTCACTAGCGTTACCTATGAGATTGCTCCGCTCCATCAGAGGTCAGCAACAGCTCCAGTTACGAGCGACATCGTGCATGTGTCGAGACTTAAACCGTACCACTCTCGCTCCGAGGACTGATCGCACCGGGACGGTGCTTCTGCCGCCGGCGGGTAATGTCACGGGCTCAGAAGATGGTTTAGGATGACGACGACGAAGTGCTGAGCGGAACGCGCTTGAACTGCAGCAGCGTTGTACGCTTGTGCTCGCAAATATATCCTGCGCTTACAGTTTCTTCCCCGTAACAATATTATACTATGAATAGTGCTATAAAACTTACTATCGATAGCGCTATCGATAGTTTCTTCTACCATCGATAGTTCGATAGTGACTCAACTATCAATAGTATCGATAGTACCATCGATAGTTCTGCATCACTAGTGCCTGGACAGCCGAGTGGTTAGGACGCTCGCCTTCGGCGCGAGGTTACGCGGGTTCAAATACCACCTCGCGAAAAAAAATTTTCAGGCAAGAATTTCTCTTACATTATATCCTTCTTTCCGTCTCTCAGTTTGTTTCTCTATTTCTCTCTCTGCGCTCGTTCTCTCACCCATCAGGGTTATGACAGTCCACACCGTAGCAATGAGTAGTGGGATTTGGGCAAGTTCTGTGGCACGTACCCATTCATGATGGTGATAGTTTTCGCGGACGGTCACACATCTTACGCCGAGCTAGAACTGCTTCGCTGTTAAAAAATTTTTGTAATGCAATTTTACAACGCCTGCACAGGAAAAGATCCGAAGCCGCCAGGCATGTGTGTGCAACAGCACAAGAAAACACGTAGTCGAGGGCAGACATACGGGACAAGCACTGGCTTCCAAGTGATTATTTTATTGACAAGAATGCGTTTTATATCCGTACACGGGAAGTTGCACAAAGCGATTTCGAAAGAAAAATACGGGAATCGCAAAAACGCGTAATAAATGCACTGGTGGGCTACAGGTACCTACACCATCCAAGTAAATAAGTCCTTCTGTAGTAAAAGGGCACTTACAAAAAAATTTCATTTTTAAAAGTGTTATGCCAGCCGTTGGTCCGTCCACGGGAAATTTTAACCATCATGAACCAGCACGTTCTACTTCGTTCTCAGAAGACGTACGTCACATTGTACGGCGTGGGATGGAATAACTCTGATGGTTGAGAGAGCGAGCGAGGAAGAGAGAGAAACCGATAAAAAAATTCTTAGGGAAAAAATTCTGGACGAGCCGGGATTCGTACACGTGTACGCACGATCTAAAGAGGAGCATCGCAACCACTCGGCTAACCAGGCACGCTTGCAAAGCATGACGTAGCTTTGTATAGTATTGACACAATCCTAATGAAAGCCAGGGGATAACGCAGCCAAGGGAGGTACAGGGAACATTAATTGTACACTTTTAAGTGTATTGTTGTAATTGCGATATAGATGTGAAGAAAGCAAAGTGGACGAAAAGACAACTTGCCACCGGCAGGGGGCCGAACCTGCAACCTTCGAATTACGCGCTCGACGCTCTTATCAATTAAATGACGGTTGCAGTCGTCCCCTCGTCCACTTTATGGGCTTGCACTTTTTATGCATGCAAACCTGGGAGCGTTAGTCAGCGCCACTAGTATCATGACGAGAGTGGAACAGGGGCGGCGCCAGTGGGGGGGCACGGGCGGGCTGGAGCCCCCCAGAATTCTCGCCTGCCCACCCCCCCCCCCCCCCCCCCCTTTGCCCCCCCCCAAGAGCCCGGAAAGCTTACCCACCCTATTGCAAAACCCAGCGCCGCTGGGTACCAGCGTCCAGTGCCATGCCGGATTATGGGCCCAGTATCCCGCTGGATACTGGGACGCTGGAGCGGCATTCTACTGGGAGGCGCTGGTACTCCCGCGCAATACGGCTCTACAGCGTTGAAATAGCGGTGCCATTGTGCCATAAATAAATATATAAGTGAAAGAAGTGATATAGAACGCATTAACGCAATAAAAAAACACAAAAAAAAGCCATATGAAAAAAAAAAAGAAGTATCCGTCAGGAGGATTCGAACTTGCCACTTCCTGACTCTGAATTAAGTGTTCTATCCCACTACGCCACGCCGGAACATGCTTAACCGTGCGTAAAACAACTATTTAAGCGACAAGCACACGGTTCGGCTTCATGTTTACATGTCGCACAGTCACGATAGACGCGATCTTCCTTTCCAAATAACAACTGCGTCTTTATTAGACACAAACCGAACGGCGGCCCGTACCGAATGACATGCCGATAATTGCAAGAGCGCAAAGTTTCTTTAAGAATTCACATGTTAACTACGAGAAATATGAAATACACCTAGAGCAGGCACTGTTTGCTGGGTGTTACTGCCGATTTTTTAATAGCCGTTTCTCGCTCTTGCTACTGGTCAACATTTACAGAGGTTTTATGATGACTAGTTAAACAGGTGCGTACATGATTGAGTATTGAGTAGTGTTATCGCGCAAGCGACGATACGCCAGTACAGTGGGCGTGCAAGTGTGCAGATTTGCAGTTCTATCGATACCTATAACTAAGAAACCGCTCAACTAAATACAAATACAATGCGTTAAAGAAATCTGTCACTATGTTAGTTCACTAAGGCGTACCAAATTACCGACTGACAATTATGCGTTCTTACATAAGAGTCACGAGAAGTACCGGCTAGTGCGGCCGGCAGCTTTCGGTGACAGCTTGTGTGCGTTGCTGAAAGCGCGTCGCTTCGTTGGTCATCGCTCCTTGTGCGGACACCGTACACAAGAAAAAATGGTTCATTTAGGTTAACGAATGTCCAAACTGTACTTTACAGTCATCCTTACGCTTTAGAATTGCGTGTACTTAAAGCGCGAAGCGCCGGTAACATGTAGACGGACACGGCCGGCACACTAGGCCTAACGCTCGCTGGGAGTCTCGATGGGTAAGTCCGGTCTCGGCGCAGCTGAGTTGCGATGGTTGAAGTTTCTCCATTCAAGCTTCGGAACCTTTCTAATGATTAACTAAAGTTCAGCTGAAGTAAGTGGAAGGGCAAACAGTGCCAGAGATGCGTTTCCGGTGTGGTGATATCGAATGGCGGCTGTTTTTCTGGCCTCCGTTGGGTGGGGTTGCGAAGCCAGAGCTCAATTGCTTCTCGCCAACTGTGCGGCGATGTAACGATTTGCTGTTTCTGGTAAGCCCGGCGCCTCCAGACTTATAAACACTGCAAAATGGAATCATTACAACAACCCATCACGGATGCCAGACTAGTATATGTGCGGCGCATGCACAAAACGTGCATTCATCGCTGCTACGTGCTCCGCAAGAATTAACGCCGTTATTGAATCTGCGTGAATAAGAAAAAAAAAGCAAGCTAAAAATCAAAATAATCAGCGTTGGTTCCTTTTGTGTTATTAACGCAATTTTTTCTGCATTCCAAAGGGAAAAATAAAAATGACGGTGATTTCGCATATATCACATAATCTTGCGCTTATCATTCTCTTTCTCTGCCAAGCTAGAAGTTGTGAAAATGTTTGGGACCCTGTTAGCAGGCCCGTGGCCAGGGGGGGGGGGGGGGTGCTAGGGGCCCGGGCCTCCCCCTCGAAATTCGGATGGAAGGTAGTGTTTACCGAGGAAAAATAATAAAAATCGGTGTTTAAGGCTTTCAACAAGTGCCCCCCCCCCCCCCCCCCGAAAAAAATTTTTTGGCTTCGGGCCTGCCTGTTAGGGTAGCATCCATTGGTACCATCGAATCAAACATTCTATATTCAAAGATACCGAAACATTCCGCCGCATACACTACAGAAACTTGCATGCCGCACTGGAAGAAACAGCGCAGGCTCCAGTGTGCACCAGCGCACTCCAGTGAAAATTCCAGCGTTTCCAGCGCTTCCCAGTACGCGCCAGCGTCACAGCGGCCAAGCCAACGCCCCTACCAGTGCGACCCAGCTCTGTCCCAGTGCGCGCACCGAAGTGCCAGTGAATCCCAGCGTGTACCAGTGTTCCCAGTGCAATCCAGCGCCAAAAAACGTACTGGTATCAGGCTGGGGGGCGCTGGTTTTTGCAATAGGGCAAGGGAGTCGGTATGAAACAAAATGTCAAATTATTGAAAATTTCTTCTCACAAGCTATTACCCTTTCACCTGTGATAAACAGACACTTGAAGTACATGCGAACAGGCGCTATAAAAAAAGAAATGGCTCCGACTGATAGCAGATCTATAAAAAAGAGTCCACAGTTTGCAGTTCGGTCTGCTTGCGTGAACCAGCAGCTCTTTTCGAGGTGCCTTCCCCTCACAGACCACTTCCGCAGAGAAAAAAATTTACACCATCTTCCCAAAGGGAACCCTGATGGGATGCGAAGCAGCAGCGTTGCGCACGGGTGGCGTCACGGGTTGAACGGCGCTAACGCGGGTGCTGCGGTGAGCGCTGGAAGATTCGTTTGAAGCGATGGCTGGCGTAGGTCTTGTCGTTTCTTCAGAGTGGACACGGGCGCTGGACCGGAGCTGGCGCGCGTTTCGCCTTGACTACCACGGCCTTGTGATCGGTGAAGTGCACGCTGAGAGGTCCTGCAGACATTCGACGTCGAAGTTGGCAAAGACCAGATCGATGCACGTTCCCCTTATCGTGGTGGGTAGTTTCCGTTCCGCCGACACGCACTTCAGCGAGTGCACGTCACGCATGTAATCGACGAGCCATTTTCTTCCTCCTCCGCTGACGTCAACGTTGAAGTTTCCCGCGACTATAAGAGGCGCGCGTCGACACGCCTCGCCGCAATCAGTCAGCGTCTCCTCGAGACAGCGCTCGAGGCGAGCGCGCGGCAGGCGAGGGAGAGAGTGACGTCCCGATCCCCTCGCAGTGCGCGCTGCTGCGGCGTGACCTACTTGGCACCGCTCCAACACCTGCGGCGAGGGGAGCGCGTTGCGGCACGTTCGTACGCACGCACGGAGGGAGGGACAGCGTTACACAGCCTAGTCAAAGAGATGCTTCGCATCTATAAGCTTCGCCCTGCTGGGGTCGCATAACCGCGAGCGCTGGGTCGCATAACCGCGAGCGCAGCCGGCATATACCACGCAAGATGCACGTGTCGTCCATAAGCGGACTAAAACACCGGCGCAGCAAACAGCGTGGGCTCGAAACCATAGATGTTCATATACGGAGCCGGTTTCAATACCTTTTCATGCGGACTCTGCTCGGCAACTGGGCAGAGTTGAACCTTGGCCATGCGGAGATCCCAGGCGCTTCACTGGAAAGCAGTATAACCGAAGCAAGAACAGACAGCACGCGCGATACGCGTGTCCTCTTTCGACGGCGCCAAAGCGGCACATCCATTAAACAAAGCGGACAAACTACCGCGGTGTTCGATTCGTTTGCTCGCTCCCGCTCTGTAAGATAAATACTCTCTTTTTTCTTAGACTACGGGAGTATTAAGGCGAAAGCCTTTAATGTCTCATGCTCACGTCCGTCCGGTGTCCGTCCGTCCGTCTGTCTGTCCGTCTGTCTGTCTGTCTGTCTGTCTGTCTGTCCGTCTGTCTGTCCATCCGTCCGTCCGTCTGTCCGTCCGTCCGGTGTCCGTCCGTCCGTCCGTCTGTCCGTCCCTCCTTCCGTCCGTCCGTCCGTCCGTCTGTCCGTCCGGTGTCCGTCCGTCCGTCTGTCAGTCCGGTGTCCGTCCGTCTGTCTGTCTGTCTGTCCCTCCGTCCGTCCAGGTCCGTCCATCCCGTCCATCCGAGCTCTGGCACGAAGCCAGGTAACCGCCGGGATGCGCAAACGGACGCCGGTCGCGTCGGACTCTACAGCGCTCGCTCTTTGCTTGCGTAGCTTCGCTGTGCCCAGCGTTTGCAATCATTCTGACCGACGCCGTCTCAATGGACACAGGCGTTCACAGAATACACTTTCGAATTTACAAAGGGCCCGTCAATTTAAGCGCCCGAACGCTATGGCGTTTGCACAATGCACAAAGCGCGAGAAAATACTAACGCATGCGAACGGAGGAAGATTATTCTCGCGTCTCGCTGCGACTCGCGGTAAAAAATTAAAAAAAGAAAACACGCACACATTCGCTTTGTGTGTTATCCCACTGAGAGTGCAAAAGAAAAAAAGACATGGCATAGTCAGTGGAACGGCCACACGCTTTCGCCGAACACACTTTAGAATGTACAAAGTGTCCTTCAATTTTTTCTTACACCGTGCTCGCTCCCAAGCAGTGCTCGTGTCACGGGAGGAAACACCAGCCCGTCCTGCCGCCACGCCAACGTGCGGTCTACCTTACAGAGTTGCCTGGGTTGCCTCAGTATGTCGCAGAAAAGGTCCATTGCCGACTTTTTTCGACTTCGAGCAAGCGGGCCAAGCAGAAAGGCGTCCCGCCCCCCCCGAGCTTTCTGCTTCAACAACAGAAGATTCGGAGACGCTTCAGGAACAAGAAAATTCTCAGTGCTCTGTTTCGATTCCACTTGAAGAGACTGTGTACAGAATCGCTTCTGACGACGCTTGCCCGTCCACGTCGATGCATATGGACAGCGAATCTGACGAGCTTTCCGCATCGTGTGCAGCAAGGGATGAACCTAATTCTGCGACAGAATTCACCGCCTCTGATGTGGATGTCGACTACGCAGGCCAGTTGGAAATTTCGAAATTCAAGACAGAGCAACCCACACAGCCAATACTGAACCCATTTCCATCTAAGAAGTACGGCAAATTGAGCAGGAGCTTCAACGCGGACTGGTACCGCCTATTTCCTTGGTTGGAGTACAGCGCGCAGGCTGATGCAGCTTTCTGTTACCCTTGCATAATGTTTTCAACCGGTGCCAATGAGAAATCTGTATTTGTCAATGGCGGATAGTGTAATTGGAAAAAAGCCCTAGAAAAAGACGCTGGTTTCAGAAAGAACGAAAATTCACTCGCGCATAAGACTTGCCAGTCATCGTGGGTTTCCTACACGCAGATAAAGTCGGGAGGACAAAGCAAGTCGGTTGCAACACATCTCAGCGACGCGTACTCCAGGGAGGTGCAGGAAAATCGCCTCTATATAGCGAGAATTGCAGATATACTGCGATTTACTGCCGTACAGGGAATCGCTCAGAGGGGCCACTATGAAGGTGCCACAAGTGAAAACAAGGGAAACTTCGTTGAGCTCTTCAACTTGTTTGCTAAATATGACGACATTGTGGGAAAGAAACTGAAGGGTGGAGCAGCGAACGCGAAGTACGTTCATCATTCGATACAAGACCAGATCCTCGAAGTTCTCAGCCACATCACATTAACAAGTATGAAGGAAGAAATGAAAAGCTCCCAGTGCTTCGCACTTATCGTCGAATAAACCAAGGACCTAAGCAAGACGGAACAGTTATCAGTTGTAGTAAGGTACTACGTCAATGGGGCTGTCTTTGAGCGATTCCTTGGATTCCGCAACGC